>CM059975.1:85729866-85964100 GCA_030490835.1 Annona cherimola | reverse complement strand
CCACCATATTGATCCACTATCCTTTGCAGCCGCTTCCCATTTTGCTAGTTCATGCACACAAGTCACCGGATCTCGGCACATCAAGGAAAGAAACATTATCAAAAGAAGCTTTTAATTCTCGAATCTCCTCAATCCAGATACCAAGTCCAAATGAATCACATCTCCATTTTGTAGCTAAGAAACGACTGCGAGAGAGTTATTCTCAATTTCCACCTGATGTCGCCCCAATTCTGTCAACCATCTCATTTCGATTAAAATAGTATTTACTTCCATCTTCATAGGAAAAATCCCTCCCTTTGTTTAGCACCTTTCTGCAATGAAGGAAGCATTTCCATCATGAATAATCGCCCCAAAACCCACCTGTTTCATTGTAGTGAAGAAGCCTACGTCAATATTTAGTTTGAGTCCACACTTATTTGACTTCTTTTAAATTGCTGGTCTTATTTCAAAATTGGGAGCCTTATTCAAAGCAATGAGAGAGGAATGGCACTCATGAATAAAATGGATGCACAATGGTCCAGGCCCTCCCCGACTTAGGTTCGTCATCCGTGAGCTCTCTGTTCCTTAGAAACCATATGTGCTAACACATACTCAAGTATATTTGGGAAGTGACAAAAACTTTGATGAAAATTTTGTTGCGTAAAATTTTTTTGAATGGGAAGAAAATGATAGTTGTATGGGTAATTGTGTAAAAATGATTGAAAAGTAAAATAATTGTATAGAAATATGTGAAAAAGATTAAAAACTAAGCTTGTTGTGGAAAAGAAAAAGTTTTACATTAGAAACTTTTTGTTTAAAAAGTTATTATGTTACTCAAATATTCCCTTAATGTAACGTATGAAGAGGTAGGAATCCCATCTCTCATTAGAGCCATTAGCAAATCCTTCATGCTTTCGAATTACCTACCATTGCTACAACAAAACCCAGCAACTGCAACCACAAATTGGAACGAATAATTTTTTTCGTTGCAGTTGGGAATTTCAACGAAATAGAGATTGGCTTCCACTAGACAGACATTACATATAACTTGCAACGAATCGTTTTTCGTTGCAAAAATGGTTGCTAATGCAAACAATTGCAATGCAAATTTACAATGAAAGTCTTTTTATAACAATTGCAACAAAATGAAATTTCATTCCTATTGTACCAACCAATTACAACAAAATAAGTCTCGTTGTAAATAC
The DNA here is from genome assembly GCA_030490835.1 of Annona cherimola. NCBI lineage: Eukaryota > Viridiplantae > Streptophyta > Magnoliopsida > Magnoliales > Annonaceae > Annona > Annona cherimola. The sequence goes on along the minus strand of CM059975.1, from coordinate 85,962,916 downwards.
TAGAGATAATAATATACTAAAAATTGCAACGAACATATTTTTGTTGCAATTGACGAGCACAATTACAATGAATTGAAGTTCCGTTCCTGTCGTATTGATCAATTGCAACAAAATTAGTCTCGTTGCAAAAAATTAGAGAGACTAATATGCTAAAAATAACGCCAAAATGTTTTACAAGCACACAAAAAGGTTTATTATAGCTAGAATATATGAAAAAATTTTACCGACCGTTTCATGTGGGACAAACTAAATACCAAAATGGAGCATATAAAAATTTATTATTACATTTGCCATGTGGGACAACTAACACATAATTGTTAACCGCAATTGCAACGAAACGAAATTTCATTCCTATTGTACCAACCAATTACAACAAAATGAGTCTCGTTGCAAATATTAGAGATAATAATACTAAAAATTGCAACGAACATATTTTTGTTGCAATTGACGAGTACAATTGCAATGAATTGAATTTCGGTTCCTGTCGTATTGATCAATTGCAACAAAATTAGTCTCTTTTCAAAAAAATAAAGAGAATATTACAGCGAAATGTTTTACAAGCACACAAAAAGGTTTATTTATAGCTAGAATATATGAAAATTTTTTACTGACCTTTTCATGTGGGGTAAACTAAATACCATAAAATGGAGCATATAAAAATTTATTATTACAGTTGCCATGTGGGACAACTAAACATAATAGAAGCATAGCTCCTATGTTATTCTCCTTGGTTGGAGAAGACTTGTCTTCAATGTAGGATTTTTCTTTATTTTTGGGATCCATGAGCATTGCGATCCTTTATTAAATTTGTCCTTATAACTTCTCAACTTCGATTTTTGGGTACTTAATTGACGAGGACTTTGCTATTTGGATGACATGATAGGTAATGTTTTAAGGTGATGATGTGGTGGTATAAATAATGTGCTAGGAAAATATCCAAGAAGAAAAAAAGAGTAGGAAAGATAAGGAAGAAAACTTAAGAAAGATGGGGAGAACAAGAAAAAATACAATAAAGACAAGAAAAGAAAATCAAGAAGATAAGAAAGATAAACAAAAAAACAGAAAAAGAGAAAACAGAATAATACCAAGAAATAAAAACTTACTCTAATACCAAGCTGATTCCAAAGCTTCATGTAGACCAAGGCAAAATAGCAAAAAAATTACTTTCGTTGGCTAAGTCAAGGAAAATTTTAACCTGACAAAGAGAGAATAAGTACTTGCTTAATCAAAATAAAACTTGCATTCCAAACTTTTTATCTTACAAGATCAAAACATGATCTATTTATAACTAGAACCCAGTAAAACTTTTCATTCACTTTTTCATGTGGGACAAACTAAATAGCATAAAAGCATTCATATGAAAATTTATTACTATGTCTTTGACATGAGCAAACTAAACAATATGACCGACTAGCCATAATGTTAAACATGACATGAAATTACAAAATAACCCCTAACACATGCAGCCATCCATTACACTTATGACGCTATGTTGCATACATGCCTTACGCACATAATTGCCGTCATTTGCACGCTGCTGTCAGGAAGAGAGGACAAGGATGCTTGCCAATACTTGAAACTATAGGAGACAGAAAATATATTTTGGGAGGCTGAAAAGGAAAGGAAATTTTCAGTAAAATCTTTCCATCACCTCTGGCAAAGAGAGATGGAGGGAGATTGTAACACTGCTTCCGAACGAAGAGAGAAGAGATTGAGCATTATCAGAATGTTGTGGAAACTCGAACTTTCCTCAAAAGTTTTGATCTTGGATGGAGATTGATAAATGATTCTTTGCTAACAAAAACCAATCTTCAAAAGAGAGGAATCCAGCTCCCAATTACATGTCATTTTCTGTCAAGCTGAAGATGAGGACTCGTTTCATTTGGCTTGGAGATACCACTGTACAAAGGCAGCTTTTGATCATCATCTAGTAAGGCTATTGGCTCACAAAGCACCCACAAATTTACTTGAACTATTAGATGCTTTCAAGTGGGTAAATCTGAAATCTCAGTTTGGCTTATTTATTGTTACATGCCGGAGATTGTGGCAATATAGAAATGCTGCCAAAAATGGATTTTCTCCTCCCTCTTTACTAACACTCCAAATTGGTGTAGGAATTTCGTTCACCAATACAATTCAAGAATTTTATTCACCAATACAATTCAGCAAGTTGGTTGATGCGGAGAAATGGGAGTGAGCCGACAATTCAAGCAACGTGGAGACCTACTTCTCAAGGCACGTTTAAAATGAATGTGGATGCAGGTATATGTAGTAAGGAGAACAAATCTGGGATTGGGGCAGTGATTAGACACTAGAATGGTGAACTGGTGGCGATAAAACATTTGGTGTGAGTGGTAAAACAGATCCGTTATGACTTGAAACGTATGCTATGCTATTTGGTGTTTTGTGACTAGCTGATTTAAATTATTTTGAGGTAATTTGTGAAAGTGATTCTCTTATTTTGAAGACTCTGATTGACGAGGTTGGCCAAATTCCATCTTCGGTAGGCTGTCTGGTGGAAAAAATCAAGGAAGTAAGCCTCAATTTCAGATTTTGTAAATTTATACATATTTCTTGCGTTGGCGACAACGTGGTTCATTGTAATGTACGACTAGCTCTGAAACAGGGTTTAGGAATACGATCATGGTGGAGAGAATTTCCACATAATATTCTTTTTGATCATGTAAAGATTCTTCTACTTTTTGTAATGAATGAGGAGGTTCATTCCCTACTGTTAAGTAGAATTGCTGATATGTGGGAGGACCTATGTCCATAATTTTGACATTAAAAAAAAAAACTACAGGAGACGAAGAAGGAAGACAACTATGGTTTATTGGGCCGGCCATATATGGTTGTATTTTGGCCGAACCTATAGATGCGCTGCTAAATTGGAGGTCTGCTATTGTTGCAATCATGGCAACTGAAGTACTATTGACTACAGGGACGACTAGAGATGGATGTTGGTTGAAATTGATTGGCGTCGAGATATGGAGGAGTGAAAATCAGTATTAGTTCATACATTTTTGCTAAACAAGTGAAGTCACCTCATGAACATAAAAAAAAAAAAAACCTAATTTGGAGGTTTGATTTGTGGTATGTGTGGCAATGCAACACATCTATATTATGTAGATCGTGGTATTTGTTATTGACAAATATACTGACATGATCGAATAAGTGAGAAGTATTCAATTTGAAGCATGTCAACAAAGTCAGAGATTAGTCCTTTTTCATGGGTACCCCTGCAAGTATGAAACCTAAAATATTTGTTTCCATGATAAGAGAATCAAGATGAAATTGCATTTTATTCAATCTTGACTATAATGGGAAACTTATGTCTCATTAGACTTTGTTAAGGTCAAATGTGAGATCTTAGTTAGCACTCAAAGAAAGCAAATACTTTGAGAACTCCCTAAACTATGATTTAATGGTTTTGAAAAATTAATGACATACATTCTTTATTAATTAGTAGTTGTTTTACCATAGCACGTGCCTCATATCATGTATGCTTAATAACCTATAAGGAGAGTGAGTTGAGTTTCTTTTCTTTTGATAATCTTTGTCTCCTTACTACGAGAGCCTTTAAAGTAAAAAGAGCTTCAATTCTATGCCTATGTGATTTTTGAATATATTTTGAGATCATAGACTAATATTGTTATTTTAGCATGTTATATACAAGTCATGACTGATGCAGCTTTATAGGACACCTAGGAAAGTAGTTGTATGTAATTAAGAAATATATGTGCAAATGGAAGACCAGTTTTATTTATAGCACGTTTTAAGTTGGTCAACTAGTTATGTTCATTTATGTGAGTAGATCCTGTGTATTGTCAAGTATAGCCTTTTTGAGAGATTAGATATACTTAAGCTAGTGTAATAAAATGAGTCTGGAATATAACAAAATATTATTTTGTTTTGAGTTGTAGTTGTTATGTATTCTTAATAGGTGTGTAGGATCAAGCTCCCAAATTGCAGGTTATATTCATTAGTCACATAGCTTATTTACCTGCATGGAAAATTATAGTGCGAAGAATGTTGATACAACCCATCATGGCAAGTAGAAGATATTAGAAGTTATGCTCATGAAGCTCTTTTTAGATGAGAGTTGTCCCATCAGAGAGATAAATTCTCACTTCAAAATGAAGGCTTATCTAGATATGGGGTTATCTTTTTGGATAGTAGGTGGATAGGATTCCACTATAAGGAAAATCCTTGAGATTTTCCATTCCTCCTATTACAAAGGAGGGATCTAGGATCTTCTTTTGAATACACAAGAGATCTCATTGCTCCTATTTCCAAATATTGTAAGCATTTAGGAAGTGAAATTGAGGTTGGTCTCTGATTTATGATTCCGATTTTGCCAAGCAAGAAACTTAGGAGACGTAAAACTTGAGGCTTAACATTGATCTCGCTTCCCCAGCCGTGCCTCACAGTTTGATCTCTTTAAAGGTAGACTACTCTTTAATTGATTTGATTGTTAACTCCGACACACGCCTATTTCATCTACTGGAAATTGCTATTCCAGCCATACTCGCATCTAACTCTCAATTGCACCGATTTAACCTGCCTAAATGAACGGTGATATGTGCTAGCTGCACCATAGTGACCACCCAATGATGCTGCACTGGATTACGTCCATATATATGCACACACACATATATTTTCGGTACATCTGTGCATCTGCCTCAAATGCATTTACTTGCCGGCTACCTCTTTGCATTCAAAAATTTAATTTAGCTAATTGGCTACATTTGATCATATGCAGCAAAAATTAAGCTAAATTTAATTGCATGCAGCCAAATCTTATACTAGTGTAGCCAAAGTTTGATTGCTATCCGCGGCCAAATTTTATAATTATGTTGAATATCACTTTTACCTATATTTGATATAAAGGATGCTATTTTAACCAAATGCCATCACTTAAAACTAAAAGTATTCTGTAGCTAAATAATCAAATATTCTAATTAAAACGTATTTATTGTAACGAATTTATGCTACACGTAGCAAAAAATTAGCTACAATAAATGAAATTTGTTGCAGCGGTTCATTTTTTCAATTATAAATTTTATTAATTTACCAATTAATTGGCTTTATCTTGATTGTCATCCGCAATTAATTTCTGGTAAAAGGGACATGCACTCTAGCTAACGCATAAGTGAAGAAAGTAAAGTCAACGCGGGCATAGCCCACTTCTAAAATCTTAGCCTTGTGTTTAGGCGGTTGGGATTTTGAACCCCGTCGAAGGTGGTTTATATCTTTCATTTGAGGAGCATTAGTATGCATATTTATCATTATCAGTTGAGAAAATATGTAAGATAAAAATTATAAGGTGAATTGAGCATGAATTGTAAAAAATCATTAAAAATTGAAAAATGTAAAAAGTAAAAACAAGAGGATCTGGATATAAAATTACACACTTTTGCCCATACATAGGACTATTTCTTCGTGAAATAAAAAGCTGCCTGTCTCAAATTTCAGGAAATGGTTCTCATTTCGTTTGTTTAAAGGAAAAAAATAAATAAATAAAGGTTTCCTTATTACCCCTCCATGAAGGCAGCATCTGAGACAACAACAAACAGAAGAAAAGAACAAGGAGAACAGTACCAACATCGACTTCCATCTCCTTAAGAAAGGAATAATCCTATTAAAAATAGTGCAACAGTAAGCATAAGAGCATGGAACTGAACATTTCCAAGCTTACAATGCAAGCATTACTTAATTTCTTAATTTCATTTCATTTTCGACTTTATTGGGAAATGATGGATGGTCAGAACAACACCAGCTGGGTGGTCCATGTCAAGGAGCAAGTGGAGCATCTGAGCATTTCCAATGAAGATGAGGCTTGGAAGAAGCATTCCATTTACAAGCTTCCCATGTGGTGCACTGAACTCCATCCCCAATACTCATACAAGCCTCAGGTGGTCTCTTTCGGTCCCTACCATCACGGCCATCCGTCTCTGCAACCCATGGAGGAGCACAAGCACAGGGCTCTCATCCACTTCCTCAAAAGAACCAACAAGCCCATCGAAACTTACCTGGCTGAATTGAGGAATGTGGGGCAGCAGCTGATGGATTGTTACCAGCAGCTCGACAACGAGTGGCGGAACCTGGACAGATTCCTGGAGCTGATGATGGTTGATGGATGTTTCATGCTCGAGGTCTTGTATACCACAGATGGGATTGGCAGCGACTATGCATTCGCCGATCCCATCTTCAGCGCGCATGGAAAGCTCTACAATCTTCCTTATGTAAAAAGAGACATGCTCATGATGGAAAATCAGATCCCTCTGCTTGTGCTGGAGAGGTTGGTAACCGTTGAGAAAGGCGTGGGCAAGGTGAGACTTAATTTCCTTAATTAATTATGATTAATTATCTAAAATTTGTATTGTTTGTGGGTATGTAGGCCTGCACCGTGCCTATATCTATAAGGGATGCCATCTAGTGCGGTCACCCGGAAATTAGGCAATTTAAGGGCGACAAAAAAATTATTACTATTATTATTATTATGTTGGGAAACTTATAAAATTTGACAAGTCTTTGTATTTGTTTAGCAATTTACTTTAATGTTAAAAAATAAAAAATTTGCCAAATTTCGAAGAGAAAAAAAAATTTAAAAAATAAAAAATTTCCGGTCACCTCTAAATGGCTCAATTTAAGGACCACATTAGATCGGTGGCTTACATATAAAAACGTGTGTGAGATGTTCCCGACAAGTAGTGTTTCAAAAATTTTATTAATGATTCGATCTTTTTTCTTCTTCTAATTGGATTTAATTGATTTCTTGGATGCATTGGATTGGATTGGATTGCAGTACGAGGAATTCATCCACAAGCTGATACTCAAGTTCTGCACCTCCAACCCCAAAAGCATCCACATGGTAGGCCTGGGCCTCCATGTTTTGGACGTTGTCAGAAAATCCATGCTCCAGGTCCCCCACCATCGCCGTGCCCGAGCATGCCCCACCCAGACACCGCTGCCGTCCCTCCCATCCTTCCCCACCCACCCGAGCACCGGTGAGCTGATTCGGTCAGCGTCGGAGCTGTATGAGGCCGGCGTCCGGTTCAAGAAGAGCAAAAGCCCGAGCCTGCGGGATGTAAGGTTCGAAGCTGACGGAGGAGTTCTCCGGCTACCGGTCATCGTGGTGGACGACACGACAGGCCCGACGTTCCTGAACCTGATGGCCTTTGAGCGGCTGCACGTTGGATCCGGCAACGAGGTGACGTCGTACGTGTGCTTCATGGACAATCTGATAGACTCGCAGAAGGACGTGAGCTTGCTGCACTCGAAAGGGATCATCCAGAACGCGCTGGGGAGCGACAAAGCGGCGGCGAAGCTGTTCAACCAGCTTTCGAAGGATGCGACGCTGGAGCCGGACAGTCATTTGGACGACGTGCAGAGGAAGATCAACGACTACTGCAAGAAGAGATGGAACCAGTGGCGGGCCAACCTGATCCACACCTACTTCAGAAGCCCGTGGGCTTTTCTCTCCCTCGTGGCTGCCGTTTTCCTCCTTGCCCTCACCGTCATCCAGACTCTATACTCCGTCCTCTCCTATTATTAGTGCTAATATTAATTAACGGATTACAATTAATTAATTGTAACAAATTGACTGAAGTTGGGGCAGTGGGTTTGAGGAGCTTAATATAACATTAACCAACTTAATGGCTTAATTTTGTTTGGGGGGAGTTAAGTGTGTTTGTTTAATTTGAATGAGAAATTAATATAAACATGCAATTAAGTTAACTCGATCGTTATATATCTGCCACTGCAGCTAAACCCTGTCACCATATATTTCAGTTTACAGTCCTTATAACTTGTCAATCACAAAGTCACACTTTTATAAGAGGTTATTTTTGTGACATCTATATATTATTATATTATCATCGTTAGCCAATTTTTGGGGACTAATTATTTATGTTACAAAATAGTATTTTTTGCCATAAAAATTATCAAGTGTTACTAAAGAAGTATGTTGTAAAATGCTAGTTTTCTTGTAGTGTATACATGAAGTTCATGCATGCTCGATCGGGCAACGAAATATATAATTCATTTATTATGAAATATTATTTTAATTTGTTGGGAAATTAATATTCTCACATGAACACGTCGCACCGAATTAATTACTTCGATGAGAAGTTATTCGTGGGGTTTGTTTAATTGGTTAACTTTCCTTCACAGGTGCATCGTGCAATAGGAGTGCACATCGGGTTCGGTTGTATTGGGTTCTTCTAAATGATTGAACCCTAATTATATAGCATAAACTCTAACCTCGTTGTTTAGGTGCGTTTCGTTCATGCTTTAAATTTTTTTCTAATCTATTTTACCTAAACTATTCACTAATGGAAAATACTTCTGTAACCTATATCATTGAAAGTGTTTTTGCCCAGCTATTTTGACACATTTTTACATCGGTTAGTGTTGTTCAAAACTATTTGTTTTATTATTTGGGAAAATTCCTCTCATGTCTATAATATTTTCTCTTAAATCCTTAGATACCCATAATGTTTCATAACTTCCTTCTATACTTATAACATTTTATCATAAATTCCTTTTATGCCTACGCCGTCAATACAACCATTATTTGCCCTAATGAAAAGACAATTTTGCCTATTTGAAATTTCTTTATTGAGACAATTCAACTCTGATATGACTCAATTGATTATAGTAAATCAAGAATATGTAAAATAGCAATATTGCAATGTTGTGAGTATATTAAAAATTAGGTGCAAACATCGTGGGTATAAAAAAAATCCTCACGTTATTTTACCAAAAATCATTTAGTTTTGGGTTGGTTGCACCTAATTATATATAAAATATGAAAATAGCTTCTATCTATTATGCCTATTTTCATATTTAATGGAATGTTATAATAATAATTATCTATTATAATAATTTATAGGATCATTTATCTATATAGCAAGAATGTTTTTAATATTATAGTATAGATGTTCAATTAAAAGTCCTAGAATAGAGCCCAACGTCTTGCCACAATGGTGGAGGTTGGTATTTCATTCATAGCAGTTCCTGTGTTGAGAGCCAGGTAGGGATACTTCATCACCCATTCGTACAAAGTCCTCATTTGGTATCCGAGTGTAGGTGGTTTGGAAGTAATGTCTTCCTTTTGATATTTAAGAGCCCGTAGTCTCCCTTGTTGATATTTGAGAGCTTGTGATCTTTCTTTGAAAACTTGTAAAATTTGTATTAAAGCTCAATTGTAATATAAGTTGAGATGTAATGTAAAGTATACACCAATAAAAAAACTTGAAATATATATATAAATCAAAAAATCAAATTATGTTAATATTAAAATTTTACACTTTTATCATTCTTGACCCTACATAAATATTAGAAATGGAAATGGAATAAATATGATATTAATAAAATAATAATAAAAAATAAATAAAGCAGTTGTATGGAAAGATACGAAAAAATGATTGAAAAGATATAAGAAAGTGATTTAAATATAAGAGTAAAAAGGAAAGAAAATAGGGTAGTTAAGGGTTGACTTTCTGTTCCCAATTTCCTCTTCTCTGTTCTTCATTAAATAAACATACCTTTAGTGTTTTAGTTAATTAATAATTACTTTTAAACGAAGTGTGTCGATTGAATTTTAATTTAATGATCAAAATGGTCAAAATGGAATAGCAACACTAACGATTTCAAAAGGACTTCAATCGTCAGCATATATATTTTCCATTTGATAACCAATGCAAGAATTTTGAGTATTAAACAAATGAAATTTATAAGCGAAATTAATTTTGTTGGTAATAACCATAATTTTAATAAAGGCTTAAATGTTTAATTCGTTTTTGTTCGTTGCTAAGCAATAAATTATATCATTCATTGTTAAAATTCCTTTGCAATGGACTTTTTGTAACCAATTGGCAATGAACTTGATTATATACATGTTAGATATTGAGGAATGAGATTCTGATTTTTAGTAATGAATAAGGTATATTAATCAAAATGAGTGTTCTGATAGTGAGCTAAACTTCTTGCATAAGACCATTTTTGTAGTAAAATAAACATTATTATTTGTAGCCAAATGTAAAATAGATACAAGTAATACTATGAAATTTTTGCTATTTTAAAATTAAAATTAGTTGCATTTGACCATAAGTCACTGCCTTTTTTATGGTTCCATTTTAGAAGCTTCGTATTTACAATTCTATCATCCCAAAGTTTAATTTTTTAATATGTTGCAATGGATTTTCACCCATCATTACTTGGAGGAGACTACTCTCCCAAAATGGGAGACAAAGCTCTCTCCTAAAATGGAAGACAAAAGTCTCCCGCCATAATTCGAAGCCTAGACTCATTGATACCAAAGCCATGATGTGCACCACCGGGTAGAATTTCAAGTTTTGCAGCTATTTCTAGAAGATGATAGATGAAAAATCTAAAAGATAAATTAATTAGTGAAAAGTTGAGGGACTAAGAGGCGAGTTTATAAGAGAAAAGTTGAGAAGAGAAAAAAATGAATTTTAGTGATGAACTTTATTTTAAAAATTTTGAGTAGAGACTAAGAGGCGAGTTTGTAAGATTAAAAAGAATAGAAATGAAACTTTATTTCAAGCAAAGGATATTAATATGAGATTTAAATGATGATGAATTTGAGTTTTATATGAGTTTGCAGTTTAATTTAATGGGAAAGAAGTATTTATGTAAAAAAAGGTACATGAAAAAGATACAAATATTAAACATGAGGTTATTTTAGCAATTATGAAAGAGAGGAGATATTTGGACATTAAGTTATGAAAGTAATATTAATTCGAAGATTAAATTATGTGAATTATGAGTTTTAACACAAATTTGCAATTTCACTTTTTGTGGAATGATGAGGGATATAATAACCGTTAAAATAATAATAAATAAAAATAAAATTTATGAGCATTAATGGAGCTGAACAGGCATTGAAAAGTATTAACGCGCTCTCTAAGAAAAGTGCGGAAGCAAAGAGAACACAGAGAGAAAGATATGGAGTTGTGGAGTTGTGATTTAAAGAAAACATGCAATATTATCAAATCTATTTCAGTATATCCCTCAATAGGTATGCAAATTAGGTACGTGGAAATTTTTGTGCTTTGTTGTTGAAGATATAATGAGAATTTTAAGCTTTTATAAATTTACCCACTTTCCCCAAACTTTATAGATTTATGAAACTGAAAAAATTGTGAAGTTCTATGTTAAATAAGAAACTTAAATATATTCTCCATAGAAAAGTCAGGGCTCATTTGGGCAATTCTAACAACTATCAGAGAAGGAAAACTAAGTAGAAAGAAGAGAAAAAGAAAAACTATTGTGATAAGCATTGTACTTTGGCATAATATAATATACTAAGTGTGGTTGAATGAAAAAAGCATAATTATAGTACAATTTAAGAGTAAAGATGTTGGAACTAAATAGTTAGTGTTGGTTTATGAGATGATAGTGAAGTAATCATGACTGTCATCATCAAATTTATTATTAAGGAAAATTTGATATTAAATGGTAAATAAAGATATTAAAATAGATAATTAATTTTGAAAGAACATTATTGTTTCAGCGAGAGAGTGAAGTAAAGATATATCAGATCTAAGTGGATTAGAATTAGGGGTGCAATTTGGGCTCATGAAACACAGGTTCACCTCAATCTTAACCTTAACCCTGTTTTTAAAATCTTAACCATAACCCTAAACCTATTTATAAACCTAAACTGTAATCCTATTTTTGAAATTTGGGCTAGGGTTGAGTTTCGGGCTAGAATTCGGGTTGAAATTATTCTATATATTTGTGATCTATCTTATACTTATTCAATTTTAAATCTATCATTTAAAAAATCAAAACTTTTAATTTTCTATTTTTAAGCAAAAATTCAAGAGTGCTTAAGAATATAAAAAATAAAAATCTCATTTAAACATTGTCTTTATATTAAGTAGACCAGTAGCCATCTCTAAAAGAAAGAGTAAACTAGTAACCTATCTAGGAAAATGAAAAGGTACATTATTTTCCAATTATGCAATTTAATATTAATATCATAACCATATATATAAACATTAATATCGAATTATAAGAAAAATGTTATAATGTCAATCATAATAAAAAATATTCAACAATGATAATATTAAGTTAAATAAGATTACGATAAATTTATTTCAAGTAGAATAAACATCTAACTATGAATATCATATTGAATAACCAAATGATAACATCCTAAATAAGTTGTTAAGTTACAATACCAAATAAAACATTTCAAGTTATAAAAATAGTTTTCATTCTTTTTTGTCTTAAAAGTACCACTAAACTAAACTCTTCTTTCCTAAAAAAATATAAAAATATTATATTATATAATTGAACTTAAGGAGAAATAATGCTTATATATGGTATAAAATAAATATAATATATATGAGGGGAATGAGACTGGATTTATATAGAGTATAAAATAAATATAAAATATATATGTTATATATAATTTGGGTTTAGGTTAAGCTGAACCCATGGTCAAATTCTTTTTAATTCAGGGTTGGGTTGAATCCGGAAAATCAAGCTCGAGTTCAACATTGGGAAATTTTAGCACTGCTCCAAATCGAGTTCAATGGGTCAGGTTCCAGTTGCACTCCTAATTAGAATAAAGTATGAGGTAAGTAGGAATTTTCTTTGAACTAATTTAATTTTTTAAGTATTTTCAAGTATGCATGTTTTGGATGCCATGATTTGTATTTTTTAAAACAATTGATCTTGATAAAGCATAATTTATTAAAATGTCAAATTTAGAACTTCATTAATGAATTGAACATGCTAGTATTATATTTTGCCATTTGATCATTTGAAGCTCCGTGCGTTCGGCCCAAAAATTTATTTTTTATTTTTTTCATGGGCAAGTAAATCTAGGTGTATTAAATCGCCAGAAAATTATGGAAATGCCACTGTGTTTAAAAATTCAAAAAAATACTTAAAAAATCCAAAAATGGTAAAACTTAGTTTATAGATTTAATACAACTAGATTTACTTGCCCATGAAAAAAATAAAAAATAAATTAAAAAAATAGGTTTTTGGGCCGGACATATGGAGGCAGCCATGCGCCCAACTTCACAAGATCAGGGCTCTTATATTTTAACATATGCATGTGCATTAAATGCTGGCATTATCATGAGCCATGCCTGAAGATGTTGATTGAGAAGTGCTGTTGGTGATCACTAATGAGGATTAGTTACATATTGCTGACTGGAGACCAATGTATGATTTAGTCATTAATGGCTTTGGGACATGAGAAACTCTTTGGCCATTGTGATATTGCGATACAATAATTGAAGCCATGGTTATGTCCAGTTATTTGTTACGATATTATAATTAGAGTCGTGAATGCGTCCAATTATTTATTGTGATATGATATTTAGAGCTATAAATATATTTGGTCAGTTATTGTGATATTATATTGGGAGCTTGTATATGTGTCCGACTATTTATTGTTGGCATTTATTTTAAGACAAGTATGTAGGGACTAGTACTTGGACAAGAGTGTCTAAGCTAAGCCATAGGCATAAGTTTATGGTAGGACTACGGATGTATGGAGATCACAACAAGATATCAGATACACCTCCTTATCATTTGACTCAGTAAGGTATTTTCTGCTTTTGATCATCTCGTGCAATATGTCGAACCTCCCTATTAGATTTAATCATGTGTATGATAGATCATGAGTTGCATATGGTACTGATTTGAAAATGGTTTATGATTTTCTTAAAAATTACAAATATTTTTTAACACCGACTTTATTTGATTTATGTTTTGGTTCTACTCACTAAATTTCTCAAAATTCATCCTATTTTTATTATATTTTTAGATGGCAAGCATGCAGGTAAAGACCAAAATGGAGTTGGTGCTCTAAATTGGATTAGGATCCAAATTTAGAATTATTTATTTTGAGTTTTAAGATTAATGTAACGAGGATATGATATATTATATATTTTATGAATTCGAGCATATAGATTGATGAGATATATGCTTTATAATAAGCTATGATATATTTTATTATATCATGACTTATGTTATTGCATCCGCATGTTCTCCTTATTATCATTGATCCTATAGTATATTAGTAGAGACTATTGACTTAGTTGGCAGAATGTTACAATATGTTCTATATCACTACCCTTGAGCAGCTAATTACTTGTAGTTAAATAAGATAAGTATATCTTATTTTAGTGTTTGCAACAAGTATTTGCAACTAATTATAAATACGTAGGGAAATTTAAGATATAAAACAAACTATCTGCATTTATTGACATTTATTGTAGTGATATTAAGTAATTGTCATATAATCAACATAAATAAACTATAATAATTATGAGGAAGTATTACAGTGTCACTGGTAGATTTCAATGTGCCACCTCATTTTGGACCCACCTTAACGATGAAATCAAAACCTTGTCTATTTATTTAAAATATCTTTTAACATGGTACTTAAAAATTATTCAATCAAATTCTTAGTGAGCTTACCTATTAAAATGTGTAGAAACATGAGAAAATTCAGAATGCTTAGATCCATCTGTAGATGCATTAAAATATAATAATAATTTATAAAATTATTTATTTACTTTGGGATGATATTTTAGAGGGCTAAATATTGAATATACAACTTTGAAATTCACATATAAATCAAACCATTTTATTGCATAGCATTACATGTTTTTCAGATGGGATTAATGCACATCATTCATTTGTATGAAACTTAATTTATTTATTTAAATAAATAATTCTAAATAGATTCGGGGGTGGATTAGGCTTTGATTCATTTATGAGTTATTTTAAATTCATAAATTAACATATATAAAATGAGTCATTAAAAGATAAAGAAAATATGAATTAATGCATTTTAAATATGATATATAGCTCAATATTTTAACATCACGTAACTAATTTATAACTTTATCACAACCTGGCTGCGTTCACAAAGTGCTGCATCAAGCTTAGATTCGGGCATCGCTCGGTAGGGATGTCCGCCAAGTTTCATTATTAATTTTTTGTACATGGATTTGTGTGGTTCTTAGAAATACAAATACATATTTCATAAAAAAAAAATCAAACATAAAAAAAGAACATAATATTCACAAAAAATCTTATTTGAAAAGCTTAAAGATTTTTCCATAAAAAAGCTCAAAATTTTTTTAGAACGTTAGGTATGAATACGGAAATTATTAATGTAATATTATTTTGATGAATTATATGTAAGTATAAGTTTTATTTAGAAGAAGGGGTTTTACATTCGTGACTATGTAGTTTGGGTGCAATTGTAGGTATATTGCTGGTTTTTGTAAAATTATAAAAAAAAAAAAAAAATACCTTTACAGTCTCTCAAAATTTTTGCATGTGTGTGTCTCTCTTTATATAGAAAGTTATCTTGTGTGTTTACATGTACCATAAGTTACCATCCATTTGGCTCAATATGGGCTCTATATGATCATAAAACATATATCTACTTCATCTATTGTATTTAAAATTAGCTTTTTAATAACATACCAATTTTCATCCAAGTTAATCTGAAAATTGTATGAAATTAATGTCATAAACTAATTTGAAGTAAATACCAATTTGAAAATTATTTTTTCAACGTATAAACTATCTAAGATATAATTTATACATAGATAAATGATTTTTAAAGTATTAATACAGTTAAATTCATGTAGGTCTTATTTTGAGCCAAATGGACAGGAAGATGCGGTGCATGTAAATGCATCTTCTGTTAGGGTTTTATGGATAGGCGTATTTCATCTGTCTTTTTGCTCTGAGCCCGTCTCCCTTTTTCCTTCTCAAGGAGTCTCTCCCCTGTAAGGCCCGAAAGGCGATTTTAGTCGCGCTCGGGCCCGGGTGAGGGTGTTGGGGGTGTCGGGGAATTTCTGTCGGAGTTGCCGGTGGACTCGTCGGAAGTCAGGTCGAGCTCCGGGAAGGAAAGTGCTTAGGAACGGTGCTGTCGTTGGTTGGAATCATTCCTCTGCTCGTAAGACGGACGAACGGAACGGGTCAATGAATATCAGCACCGAGGAGCTGCTGGAGGCTGAACTTCAGACATTATCGATCGAAAGCAATGCGATCAGGAAGGTGTTACCAGGAGCGGAGCCTGCCTTGCTGTGCACACTCTGGGCGTCGAAGTCTTACAATAAGGAGCACTTTAAGGGGATGCTGCGCAGGCTCTGGAGGACGAAAGGGAACCTCCACTTCACGGAGGTTGGAGAGAACCTGCTGAAGGCCTCCTTCTCTGATCTTGAAGATAGAAGCCGAGTCATGGAGGGAAGGCCATGGATGTTCGATTGGAATCTGATCGTCATGGAAGAATTACGGGAAGAGATGGATTACGCGCAGCTCCTGCTCGTCAAAACGCCGATGTGGGTTCATATACATGGCATCCCATACTTGGTCGATAAACACTGCCTGGGCGAGATTGTAGCTAATACCTTTGACGAAGTTATTGAGATTAAAGGCTCGGAGGCTGAAGTCAAGATAAAGGTAGTGCTGGATTGTAGGAAACCTCTTCGCCGGGGGATGTTCATTTATGTAGGGGATCAGCAGAGACGCTGGATTAGCTTCCAGTATGAGAAGTTGCCATTATTTTGCTATCTGTGTGGTACTATTGGGCATGCGCACAAGGATTGCAGGGCAGTTACGATGGAGAAGCGGTGTCCGGTGGAGGCAGACATGCCCTACGGAAGCTGGCTGAGGGCGGGATCAAGACCGTTGAGACTGAAAGGGGAGATGGGTTCAGACTTCAGAGCCGCGCCTGTCAAATATTTGGGCAAGCATGGGCAGCGGGAGGAGGAAGAGGACGGGATGGGGAATTCGGATGCTGAATGTGGGAGGGTCAATGTTCAGATAGGGAGCTCGGATGGGGATGGCGTTCGGTGCAGTGACTTTCACAAGACTGCAGTTCAGCGGGTTGAGTTAGCAAAGGAGGACGAAAGAAGGCAGCTTGGGGTGCAACTTGCCCGCGTATCCCTTCCTCCTGTCGTCTCAGTTCCTCATTTGGGATGGGACTCCCAACAGATGCAGCACCAAGTGGGAGAAGTAGGGGAGTTTAGTGGGAAGAGGAAGAAAGGTAGCTTAAGTATGTGGAAGGGGGGGCTGCTGCTGTAATGGGGGAGACAGCCTCGGGGGTGTCGGGGTCGGGTATGGGGAGTTTGGCCCAAACTAAGGGAGGTCATGATCATGCTATCGGGAGCCACATCAAGCGTGGGGAGGGGGCCGAAATGAACCAGAATGTGGAGGGGGATAGGGGGCTGGTGGAAGTGGAGGTGTTCGTTGAGGGGGGTGGACTTAAGGGGGTTTGCTCACACACTAATGGCAGGCCGAAGGGGATATGTGGGGGATCATCTGAACTAGGATGTGAACAAGGCTATTCCCCGGGGGGTAGGGGAAGGTGGAAACAAAGGAAAAGACAGGCGGTAGGTATGGAGTTGGTCGGGGCGGAATCAATGGTTGCTTTAGACGGGGCGAAAAGGGGGCGTGAAGGGGTCTCGGAGGAAATGGTGTCTGAAAACAAGAGGGCAAAGGAAATGGAAAAGCATCTAGAGGGGGAGGTGGTAGCTTCGGGGGCTCCCAAAGCCCACCTCCAGTAATATGGCCATTTTGGTGTGGAATTGTCGTGGGCTTGGGAACCCACGCGCAATTCGCAATCTTTTTTGATCTTGTTAGAAAACAAGCACCCAAGTTAGTCTTTTTGAGTGAAACTAAATCCAATAAGAAGGAAATGGATCGGGTTAGACGAAGGATACATTTTGATTCCTGTTTTGTAGTGGAAGCCGTTGCTAGGAGCGGCGGTTTGGCTTTGTTTTGGAATGATGACCACCCGGCGTCTGTTCGGAGCTTCTCGGCACATCATATAGACGCTGATTTTTTGAGTTGGCGTTTCACGGGGTTCTATGGTCACCCCGAAACTCATTGTCTTCATATCTCCTGGAATATCCTCAATCAGTTGGCAAACATCGGCGACACCCCATGGCTCGTAATGGGTGACTTCAATGAAGTGATCGGGCCAAGCGAATATATAAGTCTGAGGACGCGCAATCAATCCCAGATGGACTCTTTTCGCAACACTATTGATTTGTGCAACCTACAAGATCTCGGATTTGTTGGATCGCCTATGACATGGTGTAATAACAGGATGGGCTCTCAGAGGGTGGAAGCTAGGCTTGATAGGGGGCTCTCAACTTCTTCATGGACAGATCTATTTCCCTATGCCAGGATTGTCCACCTCGCGACAGCCTCATCCGATCATTGCCCGCTTTTGTTACAGCTTGATCCCACTCAAGGGAGGAGGAGGCCCCCAAAGGAATTCAGATACGAGCTATTCTGGGCCCGTGATCCTGAGGCTACTAAAATCGTTGAGAATGTTTGGAAGTCCTCCGGCTACAGGGAAGCTGATATTCAAGATTTATTGAGCGGAAAAATCCGGAGGTGTGGTTCGGAGCTATCCAAATGGAATAGGCTGAAAAGAAGAAACCTTAGACGGGCAATTGCAAAGAAGCAGGGGGAGCTATCCGCATGGGTGGATCAACCATATTCAGAGGTGCGGGAGGACCAAATCCGGAAAATCAAATTTCAGATTAATCTTTTACTGGAGGATGAGGAGAAGCTATGGAGCATTCGAGCTAAAGCCCACTGGCTCAAGGAGGGGAATAGAAACACGCATTTTTTCCATCGGGTGGCTTCCAATCGGAGACGAACAAATTTCATTGAGTCACTCATTGATATGGAGGGGAACCGGGTTAGGGACCAAGAAGAAATGCTAAATTTGACTGTCTCTCACTTCTCCGAATTATTTACCTCCTCAAACCCTCAAGATTCGAGTTCGGTCTCTAGCCTCATTCAAAGAAAACTCTCTAAGGATCAGAGGAAGGGCTTGATTTTGCCTCTGTGCATGGCTGAGGTGGAAAAGGCTGTCAAGAGTATGGGTCCCACCAAGGCTCCTGGGCCTGACGGAATGTCTCCAGGGTTCTATCAGCAGTATTGGCACATCGTCGGCCAGGACATTTTCCGATGGTGCAAAACATTCATGGAGGGAAGAGATCACAATCAATTGGCAAGGCACATTCGGGAGGCAAACGCTACCACTATAGTGCTGATTCCAAAGAGGGCGGGCGCCCAAGACTTGTCGCAGTTTAGGCCTATTAGCCTTTGTAATGTGCTTTATAAAATCTTGGCAAAGATTCTGGCGAACAGGCTAAAAGTTGTTCTCAACCAGGTCATCGGGGCGGAACAAAGCACTTTTGTACCAGGGCGGCTAATCACAGATAATATGTTGATTGCATATGAGGTAATTCATTCTCTCAGAAGGCGCAGGGGGGGAAGAAGACGTGAGCTGGCAATTAAGTTAGACATGTCCAAGGCCTATGATCGCGTAGAGTGGAGTTTTTTAAAATTGGTCATGGAGGCTATGAATTTTTGCCCGGTGTGGGTGAACTGGTTGTTATGCTGCATCACTACTGTCAGCTTTAGGGTTAAGGTGAATGGAATCAAATCCAGACTATTCCATCCGCAGAGGGGGCTGCGGCAGGGGGACCCGTTGTCCCCGTACCTATTCCTTCTCTGCGCGGAGGGTCTGTCAGCGCTCATCTCTTCTACGATAGCCCAGGGCTCTTTGCATGGGATAAGACTTAACTTCAGGGGGCCTCAACTTACTCACCTTTTGTTTGCAGACGATGCTCTTATATTCCTTCAGGCGGATGATTTGGATATCATAAAATTCTTGAATATTCTCAGAATCTACTCTGATTCCTCTGGCCAATTGGTGAATGTTGACAAAACATCGCTATTCTTCAGCGCAAACATGGAAAGCTGGGAACGGGAGGTGTGGGCGAGCAGATTGGGGTCTTCGGGGCACGAAGTTCACAACTATCTTGGCCTCCCGGCGTGGCTCGGGAGATCAAAAAGCAGATTGTTCAAGGGTATTAGGGATCGTATTTGGCACAAAATCCAAGGCTGGAAGGGGCGACTATTATCTTGGGGAGGGAAAGAGGTGCTCATCAAAGCAGTGGCTCAAGCTATCCCAACCTATGTTATGAGTATCTTCTTGCTTCCCAAGTCGTTTTGTCAGGCTATCAAAGGGATGCTTAGAAAGTTTTGGTGGGGTGAACATGAGGATAAGCAGAAGATGTGCATGATGGTTAATGGTTGTGCATGATGACTCATCTCCTTCTAGCTGCTACAGGGCTATTTGGAAGACAGGGCTACTGAGCAAGATAATGATCTTTGGGTGGCGTCTATTCAGAGATTCTCTCCCTACTATGTGTAACCTTTCGAGGAGGGGTATAGACGTGAATCTTCAATGTCTCTTCTGCTCGGTGGAATCTGAGGACGTTCACCACTTATTTCTGCGTTGTGCCAGTATTGCAAGTTTTGCTAGAGGTTTTGTTCCGGCTAGTCATCTGTTATCCTCGGTTCAGGATATCATGTGCCTCCTGGCTTCAAAAAACGGTTGTGACGAGTTGGCACTTTTCATTGTCTTCTGCTGGCGTGTCCGGTTTATGAGAAACAAGCTTCATGCAGAGGGGGTCCATCCTATGTTTGCTGACTTACTCCCATGGTGCAAGGACTATATTGAGCAATTGAGGCGTGTGAGGCTTCTTGATCTTGAGTCCACTTTGAACATTCAGCTCGTTCCCAGGTGGACCTTGCCACCTGCGGGAGTTTTCAAGATTAATGTCGATTCCAGATGTCCCGCGGGGCGGGGCGTCTCCTATGCTGCTGCTGTAATCAGGGACGACCGTGGCTACTTTATTGTGGCCCGTGGCCGGAAGTGGATGGGAGGTGGGGATACTCTGTTCTTGGAAGCAAAAGCTTTTATCTTCGGTGTTCGATGGGCACTCCACCTCAAGTTTCGAAAAGTCCAGAGTGAGTCGGACTCGCTTATCCTTTGCACTTACCTGTCCAATGACAGTCACATTGCCTCGCCTGCGGGTCATATCATCGATGAGATCAGATCGGTGCTCAGAGCCAATGACCACATCTCGGTTCACCATGTTCTTAGACAGGGGAATTCGGCCGCTTATGCTGTTGCGGATTTGATTTCGGTTTCTGCTTTGGATTATTTGTCATGGTGGGGAAACCCATCACATGATATTGTTGAGAAACTCTGTGCAGATAATCTTCTAGCTATGTATTCAGTGGATTATTCCATCCCGAACCCTTTTCAAAATGTGGGGGGTCGGGGTAGAGTTATTCCTTTTCATCAAGAAAAAAAAAAGAACAATACCCCTATGAACAGGGATGATGGATTAGGTGAGGACAAGGAAGGACAACCAATTTCGTATGTATAAGATCTTGTTAGGAAATAGTCTTGTAAATAGCAAAGTAATGTAGAAAAATAAGAAAAAATAAAGATGACAGATCTATGTGAAAAATCCTTCAATATGAAGAAAAAATCAGGGGCAAAGGAAGAGAAAATTTACTATTAAAGAAATTACAATAAATAAACAACTCTTAAAAAGAAAATTTTAAATCTAGTATACTTCACGTGAAACTCTCATAGAGATCAAATCTCCTAAAGGAGTATATAAGAGAGCTTCATAAAATTAGAAACTCACCAAACTTTAAAGCAAATCCTCTGTTTATAACATACGAGGGAGTCTGGCCTTACACAAACAAAATTCATGTGGAATTAAACTACATAATTCTATGGGCTACCTAAAAGGATGGAGATGTGACTTGTGAACAGAATTCGAAGGTAAACAAGTTTGCATATAATGGCTATGATGAGTTGATGAATGAATGACATATGCATTTGCGAGGTTTTTATTCTTTGAGTTATGTTTATGAGAATGACGTTTATTTACTTTAATACTTTAGGACTTTTGATGCTTTGAGCTATGTTTACGTGAATGATATTTTATTTGCTTTAACACTTTAGCTTTACCATTTTTTTTTTTACTTACTAATGGCCCCAGATCACGCTTTCTTGTGTTGATTTTTTTTTTTTTTTTTTTTTTTTTTAATTTTAAGTCAAGACTAACGTAGAAGCCTAATATGAGGTTACAAGTAAGATGGGAATGAGGGATCTTAGCATAACGAGCCATACATGTTAACTATTTAGTTCGTAGGATTTTAGACTTGATATTTCATTCAATGTATAGATAAGTGATGTAGTGAAGAAGTCTTTTTTGTAAAATTATTATAATTATTATTATTATAAAGTTGACTCGTGATTATTAATGGTGGTGTATTGGTAAAGGTTTTGATAATTTATTTTGTTTAGCTTCTATATTCGATGTCATATATTTTGATTTAAATTATGTTTAAATTGTATGATGTGAGTACGCTTGTACAAGATGGTTCCATGTAAGTCCTTAGTTCAATGATTTTGTAGAGGCGCTACTGGAATTTTCGGTGAAATGTGATGATCATTGACTAAGGGTAGAGATTAGCCTATGGAGCGCCACAGTAGTTGTTTTAATTAGTCTGACTTTGGATCTAAGAAAGCTCGATGTCGTAACTATTTGATGGTGTATTTGGTGAGCTATTCAATTCAAGAGGGAGGGAAAACTCATTTTTCATATATTTCAATCATTTTTATCCATTTTAATTATCTTAATTATTTATTTTTACTCTTATTTTCTAATCATTTCGTTACACAACTACCTATTTCTTCACACTCAACCTTATCACGGCCGGTGTACAACCATATGTGTGTTGTTAATAAGGGTGTTAACAGATTGGCTTGGACAAATTGGAGCCTAATCCTAATACTAACACATTTAAAATATCTCAATCCTAATACACTTGTTAACTCATTTAAAAAATCTCAACCTAAACTCATTTACAACCCATTAAATAAATGAGTTGACGGTTTGTTAATGAGTTGTATAACAAATGACATGAAGGCTTAAACTTTGACAAACAATAATCTCATAAGAAGAGGAAAAAAGGTGTTATCATTGCAAGAGAAATAGAAATAGAGCTATAATGGGAAAATGAAATTATGGTAACAATGAAAAAATAAAAATTATGTTATAGAAGGAAGACTTAATTGAGAAAAATAACAAAAGCGTTTACATATATATATAACTTTAATGAATTAAACGAGTTAAATAGGTTGAACGAATTGAGTAAGTTAAATAGGTTACTAAATAGGTTGACTGGTTATAAAATCTTAACCTTAATCCATTTATTTAATTAAATAATTGAATGGGCTGGCAGGTCATAACTCATTTATTCAAAAATCTCAACCCAGATCCATTTATAAATGGGTCGGACAAGCGGGTTGACGGGTTGATACATGACTATTAATAACTCCATTCTTTATGAGCCACGATCACTAATTTCAACTTATATTGAATCATATTAAATCTAACAACTAATGATAGCATAGAATAACAGTGATAGGGATTGAATCTACAAAGAGACAATGAAAGTTCGAATTATTTGGAAAAAAAAATTTGTTATACTAAATATCCAAAACAAAATCACAATTAAAAATTAAAATGCAATAAAAATAACGTAATTCAACTAAAAGAAAAAAAGATAAAAATCTAAAATCAATAAAGCAAAAGAAAACAAATGTGGATGGTTTACACCAAGAAGTTCTCCTCTCATGGAATTTCGCTAGAGTCGTTGCAAATATTGAAAACCAGATTTGAAAAATTGGAATTGAAAATAGGATGCCTTCAGAGCTTACCCTCACCCCTTGTCTATGAGGGGGCGACCACCCGCAGAGAGCGTGGAAGAATTGCTTATGAAATTCGGACTGCGCAAATTCTTGAATAATTTAAATAACCTGGATCTATTTGCATATCTCTACGATGGCTAGGATTAACTTGGCGACGTCATTTCCTTGGGTGCCTGCTTTTGGAAAAAATCTGTCCACGAGTTCAAATTACCCCAGGCCATCTTATTTATCGTGAGGCCCACTATTCTTGAATTTGCTGTTGATAGAAGGTGTGGCGGCTGGATCTTCATGCCTGCGTACTGCCAGATTTGCTGGTTGTTGAATTTCAAACCTCTGTTTTACTCTGCCTTAGATTTTATAGCAACCACCGATTTCAATGATGGAGGATGGCTAGTCGGCATTGATATACATCAAGAAACAAGCGGTGGCAATCCGCCAAAATTTTCGAACAGCTGCAATTTGCTACTATGAAGAACAGCTGTGATGCTCTGATTGGTGGGCCACTGACTGAGATGCTACTGAAATCAAGATGGGCCGCTGCCTAGGCGGCGGAGATTTGCTGGAATTAAAAATTCCGGCTTCGGGTGTTGAGACGTCGCTGCCTTGGAATTCCACGTAGGTGGGTATTGAAGTGGTTTGCCGCAATCTGAAGAACGACTTGAGAGTTGAGAAGAAGGTGAATCGCCAGGATTTGGTACTCTGCTGGCGCATTTTAATTTATGCACTTTTAGTCTTTTTTTCTTTCTTTTTTTTTTTTTTTTTTACAATATGTGCCGCCAAACACTTGGGCCCATTAGTTTCAATAACCCACAATAAACTCCAAATTAGTTAAATAAAATATTCGGACGAAAAATATATTTTCCAAAAAATTTATCCATAGAATATATTTTCCAAAAAATTTGTCAAATGCAACTTTCATACTTAAATGGGTAAAATAACTTTAAAATATGGAATTATCACACTCCATAACTTAAATATTATTAGTCTCTTAGCAATGCAATGACAAAATTTTCTTTTCAGCTCTCTTTTTTTTTTCTTTTCTTTTCTTTTTTAGTATGTGTGTGTTTTTTTTTCCAAAATAACCAACTAAACATTCTCTTCACCTGCGACACCCCCCCACCCCCCACCCCCCACCCAAACAAAAATAACAAGAAAAAGAAAAACCTAAATTGAAGATGCAAAAAATATTAAGTTGTCTCTCAATAAGCACTAAGTTTACCATCTTCAGCAAGACATAAAGTTCCTCGAGTCAATGTAGATCACCCGACCTATACTCTCTCAAAAACCTTGTCATGATGTGGACTATTTAATTTTTTAAGGCATTTATTAAAAAGCTGTATCAAAGCTTAATAACTCTTCTAAAATAAAATTTTCTCCTTCTCCCTCTAAGTGATTTGAAATAATTGTACAGAAATGTGTTAAGATGATGATCATCTTTTAAATTAAAATGAGGCTCCTTTTTCTATTGAATGACAAGAAGATATTCAAGCTTCTAGTTCAACCTACTCAATCACTACAAGAAAACTCGACTATTGCAAATGATGAAAAAATTGTTGCGACAAGTTCAATTACAACAAAAAATGCTTGTTGCACGTTCATTCCAACATGATTGTTGCTATTGGTATTTTGGAATGAACATGTGTTTCATTGCAATTGCTAATGTATTAGCAACGAAAATTTGCATTCCAATAACCTTGAAATTGCAACAAATTTTTTCATTGCAAATTCCATCCCATTAGCAACGACAACTTAAGTTCCAATTGCCCTGAATTTCGTTGCAATTTTGCAACAAATTAACAAATTAACCATGGTTAATAAGTTACCATGAATCAATTTGCAACTATAAAATTTCGTTGCAATTACTTCACATTAGCAACAAAAATTCCGTTGAAACTTTCAATTGACTACAATCAAATACATTACCAATGAATACATTTGTTGCAATAAATAATAAATTTCATTGCAATTACCTTTTCAATTCATTGAAAATAAATAATATTTTAACTATTTCCTTTTAAGAACCATATTATTATTATATTTAATTTTGTTTTTCTATCTACAATAGTGCACTTATATGACAAAAAACCTATTAACAAAAAATAAACAAAGCACATATATACCTTAAAATATGACCATGTTCTCCAAATAATGCATAACTTGTGTTCAATTTAAATTGTGAAACCTAAATCAATAAAAAATACAAGGCAAAAACGATTTCTGCGTAAAACTCTTCAAAAAAAAACCCATTACACAATATAATAAGCTCAATTTTCTCAATGTCTCACTCTTACACAAAGTTTCAAATCCAAACATTCCCTTCTTATACTTCATAGTCTTCCGAGCAGCAGTTAATAGAAATAATGAAATGACACCATCAAGAACCATAGCCAGGTGCAGAAATCATAGAAAGAATAAAAAGTCCACAAATTGACCAACAATGAAAGTTGAAATGAGAACGGTTGGTAGTAAATTTACCAAACTTGGAAATATTTTTGCTTATATATAGCAACACATTATCAAAACTTCACACATTTTAAGAAATTAACAGATTTATTTCAATCAAATAACTTTAATTGGCTAATAGAAGTCTTCTAATAGATGATGATGTAAATTCAGGTTGAACAAAACAAGCCAAATGGTAGAAATGACACATGTAAACCCGATGAAGTTGGCAGAACCAGTAAGCCTACTAAATGAATTTGACTACCTTAATTGATCAAAACATGGTTCTTCCACAATATCATAAAAAAGATATGCAATAACTCTCATCCTTGACCAATAAAATGAAGCCAAAAAATAATACACAACAAATTAAGAGAATCCAATAACAAAATGTTCACAAGTTGAAAATTTTCACATAAGGTTGTTCGACAACTCCCCAAATTACAACATCAATTTTCTAAACATTAAATAGAAAAAAAAAATAAAGAATAAGTGTTTCTTGCCATATCCAGTTGCTTGAGTTAACCTGCAATATGGCCTATCACAATTGAAAAAGACATAAATAGCAAATATTAAAGTACATGTGACAAGGATAGATAAATGAGATAAAAGATGACAAGAACATACTTAGTAATGGTAGAAAAAGTAAAATAAAAATAATTATGGGAACGTTACCATAACTTACTAAAGTAAAATAGACAACTCCACATACAAGTGATGAGTCCCTACAAACAGAAACACTAACTCATATAATTTTCCACAGAAGCAGAAAACCTGTATATGAAATTAAATATCACTCACCAGACATTTTCTTCAATCATCAACATAGTTATCTAAGCTCTCATGATCACTCTCTGCATTGCTGTTTGAGATTAAGCCACCATCCCTATCATCATCTCTTTCGTCCCTGGAATTAATAAATCTTGGAGCTTGTACAATAGCTTAATTCATTTCCTCCACGAACACTTGCCTATCTAATGTTATGCCTTCCATCTCAAAGACTTGCACAAGTTGTTCAATATTTGCAGATGTTGATTGCTGAAATGCATCCTCAGGTTGTATGTTTTTATGTCCAATATCTTCCGTTGGATCAGCTTGATGTATTTTCCAAAGATGTCTGTGTTGGACATGTTGGATTATCTGCCATTGAGGCCCTTCTCTTGTGTCTTTAACATAAAATACTGAGGTCAAACCACTCACATTGAAGCAAGACCATGCGAAATCCAAACATATATGTGAACTCAATGATATTTAAGAACCGTCCATAATAATCAATTTTTCTGTTATTATGATCAAGACCTTTAACCATGACTACACTATTTTGGTTTGTAAGTCGTGCATCCATTTCTTTTGTATGAAATCGAACTCCATTCACAAGAAATACCGTGTATGCTCTAGTTTCATTTGAAAGACATTGGCTAAAGCCCACAACTCATCACACACCTCCGAAGGGTTTGTGTAATGTAATTCATTTACCTATAAATCATAAAAAAGAATTCGATGATATTGATAAGAACCATACAAATTTCAATTGAGAAAATAAAATGAAAATTACTCACACGTTGCTTGAACCATTTAGGGAATCGCTTTTGCTGTCTTTTGATAATATCTACTTCGCCAAGATATTTAAGTTCAACTTCATGTTCGCTATTCAACTCCAAAATTAAAAATGGCTATAAAATTGAGATAATCTTTTTGGAGCAGAACCAAGTATGCAAATGGTCATACCCAACAATGTGGATGCCTAAATAATATATATTAATTTAGTAAAATGGCTACAAAAGTAAAGTTCAACGACAAATGATAGCACAGATCAAAGAGACTATCGCGAGATCTCCTGATTTCATGGCCTACCCAAGGACTTCAGCAACTGCCATTCAGTTGAAAAAATATCACATTCATTCTTATGTAAATGCACTTTGCAAGGCAGACATGAAAATATCAACAATGACCATGATCAAAAAATGATGAAAAGCAGAACAGCTAAGTTGACAAACGTGGAGGAATATTTGCTGTGTTACACGGATACAGTACGAATAATGCAAAATGAGTAAGTTCCATGGAAACATTTTTGCCTGGAATGGGTTCTATAAATATGGGACACCTTCTTGTCTGGAAAATAATTTTAAATGATTACAGAAGGAATTCATTTCATCTATTATGAATCTGTGATAGGTAATCGAAAATTTGGCAGGAAAATGGATTATCTAAAGAAGAACGGGTGAAAAAATTTCTGTGATATATAAATTACTGTGAATATATTACAATGAGTTTCCTTACCAAGTATATTCTCTAGTAAAATAGACAGATGGAGCGTTGACTTGTTGCCCAAAAGAAGAAAGCGGCGGTAGGGAGCTTCCGAGCTAGGCGCCGAAAAAGAAGAAGAAAGCGGCAGGGAGCCGCTTAGTTGCCGAGCTGCCGAGCTGGGCGCCGGAGATGAAGAAGAAAGCGGCAAGGAGCTACCGTGTTGGGCGATCGACGGCTGGAGGAGGCCGGGATCCGCCAGGACTGATGCGGGGAGCGGCTGCTGTGCTGCTGCGCTGCTGCTACTGCTAGATGCCGGTAATCCGAGGATGGGGAAGCAAGCACCGTGAAGGAGCAGACGGCGGGGAGTGGAGCAGGGAAGCTAGGGCTCGGGACTTGAGATGGGCCGGATTAATTTGGGGAGGGAAAGGGGAAAGTGGGAAGGGTTTTGATTTTATGCTCAGCGCTGCGGGCGCATACACCTTTTTTTTAAAAAAAAAAAAAAAATTCATAAAATTGTTAGCCCAAGTGTATTTAATCTTTATATAAATTTTTACCATTTTTGGAGTATTTTATATATTTATTTTTTATTTTTGAAAATCAGTGGCATTACTAAAATGCTACTAATTTTCAAAAATAAAAAATAAATATCTAAAAATCTCCAAAAATGATAAAAATTGATACGTACGTTAAATACAATTAGGCTAATAAGTTTATGAAAAAATTTTCAAAAAAAAATAAAAAAATAAGTATATACTCCCAGGCGCATGCAACTGAAGTCCAAACTAGGAAACACAAAGTGTAGGCCTCTGTTTTTTTATTCCCTAGTGGCCTAACCCGTAGTTTAAAATAAAAATGAAATGCAACCAAATAAGTAATTTTAATTTTTATATAACAATGAGAAATATTAATATACTTTTCTATGTATACATTAAATATTAACCCTTTAACTATATTCATTTATTTCTAATAATCTTTTCTTTTTCTTTATAATTTTAGGCCATTAATAAAACTTTAATTTTTATTATTTTAAAAGCTTCTGTATGAAAAAATTTGCTTGTTGTAATTTTAGGATGCAATTGTCAAGTTGTATTATATGTATATACATGCAGTTATGCAATAGGACAATCACCACCACCACCACCACAAAATCGTTATTTTAAAAGTTATCGTGAAAATGCTCTCCATATAATTATTTTAAAATTTACTGTAACAATGTTCTTCATATAATTATTTTAAATTTTATATTTTATGAATTAATTTCTACAATGTTCTCCATATAATTATTTTAAAATTTTTCTGAAAATGTTTTACATACAATTATTTTAAATTTATAATTTTGAATTAATTTGAAAAAATAACTTTATTTTCTACCCAATCCGAATTAGCCCAAACCTAGCCAAGACTATCTCTGACCTGAAGTAGATTTGATGTTACAGTTTTGGTACCGGGTTCAACTCGGACATGACTATATAGGGTGTGTTTGGTTGGGACATAAACATGTCAACCAAAACTTTTCAATCTAAAACTTTTCGCTCTCCATAATTACTCTATTTTTTAATTATTTTTTTACATTTTCCTATACAAACTACCCTACTTTTCAATCATTTCTACACAACTATCCATACAACTAACCTATCTATTTTAACTTTATTCTCTTTACTTCTCATCATTACTCCTATTATATCACATCATTTTCTATCAATGTGACAACTTCTACCTCAAAAACTTTTCATCAAAAGTTTTAACCCCAACCAAACACACCCATAGTATCAAAATACAGATCGGGTAAAACTTATCCAGCATGCACCCTTAGAAACATTTTTATTTTGAAAAGTAAAGAAAAACAATTAGAATATTTAAAAATAAAACATTTTATGTATAAGAAAATACATGCTTAGGCGCGCATGCGTATGCTGGATAATAAAAAAATCATGGTTCATGTTTCCCAAATGTACAAGTTTGTTATGAATCACAATTTTTATGAAATTTAGTAAATAAAAGGGTATTTAAAAATTTTGAGAATAAAATCATAAAAATGTTCTTCATATAATTATTTAAAAATTTACTAAAACAATGTTTTTCATATAATTATTTTAAATTTATATTTTTACGAATTAATTTCTGCAATGTTCTCCATATAATTATTTTAAATTTTTTGGTGAAAATATTTTCCATATAATTATTTTAAATTTATATTTTTACGAATTAATTTGAAAAAATTACTTTGCTTTCTACCCACCCCGATCTAGCTCAAACCTAGCCGAGACCATTTTGAGAATATATATTCCTATATATATTTATATAGGAATATATTCAGGTGCAGTGACGCTGAAATGGGCCCCACATGATCATCAAATCATAATCTACTCCACCCATTGCATTTAGAATAATGTATTTTATTATCATACTAATTTTCATCCCAATCAGATACTTTAAAGTTGTTATTTATATTAAACTATTTTATTACTTTGGATTTGTATCATTTTCAGATGGGGCCCATATACATATCTGATTGGGATGAAAATTGGTATGGTAATAGAATACATTATTCTAAATACAATGGGTGGTGTAGATCATGATTTCATGATCATGTGGGGCCCATTTTTAGGCAATTGCACTGTTGTTCCGGTGCGGCGTCACTGCTCTCATATATATATATATATATATATATATATATATATATATATATATATATATATATATATATATATATATTGATCAACTTGAGCCATATTTGATGTTACCGTGTTAGGTATCAGGTTCATCTCCGACATGAACATATAGGATCAAAATAGGGACCAGGTTTGGGTTGGGTAAAACTTGTCTAGCATGCACCCTTAGAGCCATTTTTATTTGGAAAAGTTAAAAAAAAAATTAAAATATTTAAGAATAAAATATTTTATGTATAAAAAATCCATGCTTAGGCTCACATGCATATGCTAAATAACAAAAAAAAAATTATGGTTCATGTTTCCCAAATGTACAAGTTTGTATTGATTAATTTTTTGGAAATTTAGTAAATAAAAGGATGCTTTAAGAATTTTAGAATAAAAATGTATGTGATTAATTATTTTTGATGAAAAGTATTAATTAACATTTCGTTCGTATAGATCAATTGCAACGAAAATATTTTGGTTGCAAATTTTCGTTGCAATTGTTCTTAATAGCAACCAAATTTTGCAACGAGATGCCGTTGGTTGCTAGTTATAGATGAAACCACAATAATACGATCGGTGTCTCATTTGGTTACAATAGGTCGCATCAATTGCAACGAAAACATTCATCATTGCAATTTTTGGTTGCAATTGCAAGGTTTTGTTGTAGTGAGTATAAAATTGTTCATTTAAAAAAAAATCGAATGAAAATTGGAATATTTTAAGAAAATTAAATAAAAATAAGTATAAAAAACAATTAAAACTACCACAAAGAGAAAATTAAATAAAGAGGGTATAAAATCTAAAGTAAAAGAAAAGAAAAAATAAACAAAATAAAACAACTCAAACTTCAGTATGCCTTCATGGCAACGACGCCAAAAACTAGTGTATAACCACTAGTGTATTATTAGGAACCCCATAATTACCAATTTTAATTTACATTGAATCATATTAAAACTAATAAGGTCGAATTCACAGAGTGACAAATGAAAGTCTGAAATATTTGAAAAAGAAAATTTTATTGAACTAAATATTTAAAAAAATTATTACTAAAAATTAAAGTGCAATAAAAATAACATAATTCAACTAAAAACAATGAAAAAATCTAAAACTAATAAAACAAAAGAAAACAAATGTGGATGACTTACGCCAAGAAGATTTCCTCTAAAGTTTCTTTAGACTCATTTCAGATATTGAAAACTGGATTTGAAAAATTGGAATTGAAAAATCTATTTGCGTATCTCTACAATGGCTGGGATTAACTCTGGCTACGTAATTTCCTGGGATGCCTGCTTTGGGGGAAAAAAAAAAAACTGGATGAAGGTTGGATTGAGCAAAGCTAGCTGTCCACGGGTTCCCAATTACCCCAGGCCATCTTATTTATCGTGAGGACTATGATTCTTGAATTTTCTGTGGATAGAAGGTGTGGGGGCTGGATCTTCATGGCTGCGTAATGCCAGATTTGCTGGTTGTTGAATTTCAAACCTCTGTTTTCCTCTGCCTTAGATTTTATAGCAACCACCAATTTCAATGATGGAGGATGGCTAGATCGGCATTGATACACACCCAGAGACAAGTGGTGGTAATCCACCAAAATTTTCGATCAGCTGGAATTTGCTGCTATGAAGAAGTGTTATGCTCTGATTGGTGGGCCACTGACTGAGATGATACTGAAATCAAGACGAGCCGATGCTTATGCGGTGGCGATTCGCCGGAATTAAAATTTCTGGCTTCTGGTGTTGAGACTGTTTGCCTTGAATGTCACCGTGATGGGTATTTAGGGTGTGTTTTACAATTTATAAAAGTTGTCAAGTTAAAACTTTTCAATCTAAAACTTTTCACTTTCCATAACTACTCCTTTTTTAATTATTTTTTACACATCTTTCTATACAACAACTCTACTTTTCAATCATTTCTCTACAACTACCAATACAACTAATCTATTTATTTTAAATTCATTCTTTTTACTCCTCATCATTACCCTTGTAATATCACATCATTTTCTACTAATTTAACAACTTTTACGTAAAAAGTTAAAAACTTTTCATAAAATTTTTTACAACTTCTAAGACACACCCTTAAGTGGTTGGCTGCAATCATTCGAGGTTGGTAGGAATGTAGGACTTGGTTGAGAAAAAGGTGGATGGTTAGAATTTGGTACTCTGCTAGTGTATTTTAATTTATACACTTTCAGTCAATTTTTTTACAGTATGTGCCACCCAAACACTTGAACATTTTTGCCCATTATTTTCAATAACCCACGATAATCTCCAAAATTATTTAAATAAAAGATTCGGATGAAAATATATTTTCCAGAAAAAATCCATAAAACCCCTTTTATCAAATGCAACTTCCATGCCTAAATGGAAAACAACTTTAAAATATAGAATTATCAAAGACAATCCTAAATTTTTCAACTTTTTCTTCCCTCTTTCTCAACAATGTTATCAATCCCCACACTAGCATGACAACACCCTTGTGACATTTACTAACCCTATAATGACATCAGCCTTGCGATGTTAGCCTTTGGATTGTACCCTTGGGTAAGGTGCTCATAAGTCGACCCGTTAGATACCTTAAAACTGGTAGTGTAGGTTCCCATTTTTATACTTGTTGGGTATAATAGGTTCTAAAGTAAAAAAATACCTAATTCCATTAAGGTAAGGTAAGTTCCATCTAGAATCAATCCAAATTATATGTTTAATATAAATTTTATAAAATATTTTTTATAGCAAAAGATATAAATATGTAGGAACTTGTTTAATTATTAATCGTTTAGTAAATTTAATGAATATTTTTCAAAAATGATATTACTATGATCTTAATTTTAAATTTTAAGTAAGAATTGTAATTATAATATAATATAAACATTATTTTAATAAATTAATTTGGAACCGAAACCGGAACTGACCCTACCATAAAAAATATTATATGATATGCTTAGAACCAACTTGACCTAAAATAGGGCAAAGTAAAAGTTTTTGGGAATAAGTGAGGGTAAGATCAACCTTGAATTGGATCTATCCAACCCAAATTATACCCTTAGTTTGAACGCCCAGCAATCTGTTGCGGTCGTGGCCACTTGCCAAGAAGAAACATTTCTCATATTATGTTAGAATAGTCATAATATTACTTTTTTTTATTAGTATTATATAGACTATGATATCAAATATTACAAATCAAGCTCATTGTCGATTCTCACACTTGAAAGGAAGCAATGCCTCCGTGGCCGCAACATCGGTTTATGGTTATGTGCTTTTAACACACGTTTGCAGCATAAGTAGATTGTTACGTCCCTTCGCTTCGGAGAAAAGAATACATGGGGATGATGATGCCACATCAGCACCTTGTTTTATACGGCTGAAGCAAATAACATTCATTGACGAGGGAACAAGAAACTAGTAATAACCACCATCTCAGCAGCAGCCAGTTGATATATACCAATGCCATTATTTCGGCAGGTACAAGTTCAAATCCCCATAAGATGCGGCTGTGGGCATTTTATTTCTCTTGAGTTATAAGTGGAAGTTTCGTTTCCTATTAATATTTGGGAACTTGTAAGAGAGAGGATCTGATTGTGGGCATTTTATTTCTCTTGGGTCATAGGTAGAAGTTGTCCTCCTATTAATATTTGAGAATTTGTTATCTCTCTATTGATATTTGGGAGCTTATAGGTACTAAAGGTTTATTGTAAAATAAGTTGGGATATAATATAAATACTCCAAATCATAAAAAAAGTAACAACATGTTGCATCCAAAACTTTTTAAATTATTCATCAAAAAAACTTTATAAATTAAAATTTTTTACTATAATTTTTTAATTCTTTATAACTATTCTATTTTTTAATTATTTCTTCATATTTTATGATACAAGTATACTGTTTTTCAATTATTTCTACATAATTATCCATACAATTGACCTTCTAAAAAATTATTCATACAATTAATTTTTTGAAGTTTATTTCATTTTTTAATCTTCATCATTACTCCTATTAGATTATATTATTTTCTTTTATTTCAAGGCACATCCCTTATTTGAAAAGTAATAAAGCATAGAAAAGTCAGCATTTGCCCCCAATATATGTTGCCTTGAATTTTCACAAGTACTATATTTGTACGTAATTAATTATTCACTAATGAAAATGAAGAAAGGCAGGTCAGAAGAAACTAAGAAAATCAAGTTGGAAGAAGCGGCGAAGTAACCAGATCATCAAATCAATATTGAGGAAGAGGAAAAAAAAATGGCATGGTCATTCCACTTACAAGTTGCCCGAGTGATCACATCTAAAGTCAACTTAAGGTGCGACTTCAACTATAAAAGCTCCTCCTCAAACTTTCACCTCCAAAACTATACTTGAAGTCGATTATGAAGTGACTTGGATTGCGGCTTAACCCAAGTCGATCTTAGAGTCGACTTAACTTGCAACTTCAGTAGTTGGAATCTTGAAATTTAAAATTTTTAGTTCTAACACATAACCTAAATTTATTAGTGACCCTAATCTTCTCAAATTGGTTGTTAATTATCAAAACTCGGATATTAATTTGCGAATTATGCTAATTATTAGTGAGTTTTAAGTTATATGTAGTGTGACGTATTTTAAGACTATGTGACGAAGTTGTCGAACCAAAGTAGATGATATCAAACTATAAGGCCTGCAGCCCACAGGCTAGAATATTTTTTAGGTCTGTGTTATAATATGTATTTGCATTGCATGAACATTTGAGGTATAACTGCCTAAATAAGCATAGAATGAGGAGTATGGCTATGTTGAGTTAACAGGTTAGCATATGCATTTATGAGGTTTTGATGTTTTGAGCTATTTTTATGAGAATAATGTTTGTTCTATTTAACACTTAACTTTTATTGTTTTTCTACTTACTAAGTTAGCTTGGACTCATGTTTTTTTTATGTTGATATTTTTAGATGATGGAACCAATTTACGAACCTAATATAGGGCTAGTGCTTAAACGAGAGTGAGGAATCTCATTCTAAAGAGTTATATATGAGTTAGCTGCCTAGCTAGTAGGATTTTAAACTTGATATTTCATTTGATGCATGGATAAATAATGTAGTGTGGAATTCTTTCTGTAAAATTATTATTATTATGGAGTTGGCTCATTATTATTGATGGTGGTGGATTGGTGGAGATTTGGATAATTTATTTTGTTTAACTTTCATATTCCTATGCTACATATTTTAATTGATAATGTCTTTAGATTGTATGATGTGAATATGCAAATATAATAGTTCCATTTAACCCCTCCCCCCACCCCCCAAGTTTTATGATTTTGAGGAGATGATGCTGGATTTTCGGTGAAATATGACAATTGCTAATAGTTCCATTTAACCCCTCTCTTAGAGGATGTTTGGTATTCAGTGTGGGATTCATGGGAATACAGATTCCCAAGCTCATTAATTTATCAATTAATAGCTATATTTTTACCATTTTACGCCTACATTTTAATCATTTCTCTTTCTTATTATACTCCAACTACCTTATTTATTCCATCTTTACTCTTATAATTTCGTATCAATCACACAGTTATCAAAATATTTCATTTCTCATTTTCCACTCTCATCCCACAATTTTCATAACTTTCAAATTATCAAACATCCTCTAAAGGTGGAGGTTAGCCTCCAAGGAACAGCCATTTGCGTGGGAACGTGGGAATTGATGGGATTTTGGCGTGGTTGCGGGTTAGCCGTCAACTTTGCATTTGTACGGTGCGGCAGCTTTGAATATGTTCGGTGCGGGTCGAGCAAATTTGAATCCCTGCACATGTACGCACCTGGCAACGCACCTAATTCTTCCCGTGGAGTTCCATCAAAAAAAAATAAAATTCATCCGTGGAGGAAGCTATGCACTGTAGCGGAATCACCAAAAGCGATGGCCCAGCACATATGCACATAATATACCACATTATTCATTATAAAAAATAGCGATTTTAAGTTATTTTTCATTACTTAAAATCGTGATTTTTAAAAATAAAAAATAAATACATAAAAGTATTATAAAATGACAAACTTGGAATATGAATATAAAGCAATTATAAAAATTAATAAATAATGTAGATGTGTAATTGGGTTTTTTTTACGTAGCCTACATCGTAGACATCATGCTAGAGGGGTATATTTTACTGCCTAGGTATGAAATTTTTAATGTGCAATCTATTTTAAGCCCACAATAATTATATCAAAATTTCATTCATTCATTTAATTTATTATCTTTTGTTTTAACATGCATTAAAAATTGAATCAAATTCTTAGGTGGGTTGTACATGCTAAAAATTGTGTATAATCGCCTATAAATTGGAAATTCTTCTACACGATTTAATAAACTTGAATGAGATGGATAAATAGATAGCGTATTGATGCATATTAAAAATGAAAAAAATTGTATTGAAAATATAACGAATTATATTAAAGAAGAAGATACGCATTCCATTTAAGAAACAGTTACTTAGATTTTTCCTTAAAAAAACAGTTACTTGAATTTTGATTCGTGGTCATGGATAGGCTCGAAATGGGATGTTACTAAAATCTTTGATAGCAACGGCGCTAGTACAGTATTTACCAGTGTGTGTTAGAATCGGACCGGACCGGCCGGTCCAACCGGGAACCGGCCCAATGTCTGATTCGTTTACTTGTGGTTTGGTTTAATTATATTAAACTGCACGACCGTATGGTAAATGTATAAATCATATCGTTAATCACATGCTCGCCGTCTATGTGAAATAATATCAAATTACACATATTTATCCTAACTTATGAAATTAGCATCAAAATTCTATAATAATTAATTTGAGGAGTGCTTGGTTTAACATAAAAAAATTGAAGGAGAAAAATTAAAATATATGTGAAAGGTGAAATGACAATGCCACTGGAAATTAATATATGGAAGTACTTTTAAAATATATGTAGGTAAATAATATGTAAAAAAATATGATTGCTAGAAATATTTAAAAATTCAAAATAAATGTATATACATATCCGAAAAATGTTAAAACTTAGTTTATAGATTAAATATAACTAAATTGACATGTTTACAAAAATATTTTTCAAAATAAATATATATATATTTTGACAGGTCGGAAAGAATTAGTACTCGGATGTCTATTGTCTACATTAAGTAAGGCCTACTATACGCCAAATACAGAATACTAGCTAATAGGTTAGATATACTAAGAAATGCATGTTTAGAGATTTTTAAATCTTGCTATTAATTTTTTCTGCATATTTTGTACTTATACTGTGATTTTCAAATTCTAACATATATATTTAGGAGTTATGAAAATATAATTTTATCAATATATTTATTTCAAATTTAGAATTAATTTAATATTTATGACATCATAAATATGTCGAGAGTATGAAAGGAAAAAGAGTGAAAAAATAAAAATGGGAAGAAGTCAATTCTTTCATTGATATGTCGAGAGTATGAAAGGAAAGAACAGACGGAAAGAAGTGAATGCAGAAAATAATTTATAAATAGAAATAATAAAAACATAAATGAAGAACGCAATACCTTATTTGGATTGATACAAAGAAGATTTTGATTCTAAAAACGCAACAGCGTGTATCATCAAACTATAAAGGTGAAGACATGAATTCATTTTATGGTAAGTCGAAGTAAAATGGGCTACGAATTAAAAACAGTCGCGCATTTTGTATCATAACGCAGTAACTATTTGATTTTCACGTTAGATTACATCATTATGTATTTATTTCAAAAAATTTCAATCAACTTTTTAATACATTTTTTATATATTTTTCATATTACAAAACATAACCTTTTCATTAGGCTGGGTTAGATAATTTACAAATATATCTGAATATCCCATATAGTTTTAAAATTAAAAAGAATTAGGTGCGTTGCTAGGTGCGTACATGTGCAGGGATTCAAATTTGCGCGACCCGCACCGTACAAATGCAAAGTTGACGGCTGACCCGCAACCACGCCGAAATCCCATCAATTCTCACGTTCCCACCCAAATGGCTGTTCCCAAACGTCCCCTGAGTAGACAAAAGTTCATGAGATCAGTCCTTTAATAATATCCCTTTATCCATTTCCACTATGTTACCAAACAAACCCTCGGTTACACCGCAGGACGACATCAGCCTTATGACATGATGACATCTACCCAGCCCACATGACATCAGCCTTGCAACGTCATCCTTTGCTTGAGACAGGTGTCGCACTGCTGTGGTTAATGTTGCGGGTCGTTTGCTGACGACAGACCTACGATGGAAAAGTCACCGCATTTCATTTTGGTTGTGTGCTTTTAGCACACGTTTGCAACATGAGTTGAAGAGTAAGGGGGATCCCATGTCATTGATCTATGTGATAAATCGTACTTTTTCTGCTTGTTGCTTTGCATTCTGTGCTTGTTGTTCGGCTTATGATGCTGCTGGGGCTTTGTGGGAACCCAATCCTATGCTCCTATCTTCTATGCTCTCGGATGCATGCATCAAATTTTTTTATTTTTTTAAAAATTTCTTTTATAACACTATTAATCTAGGTGTATTTAACATATGTATAAATTTTTACCATTTTTAGAGTATTTAGATATTTATTTTTAATTTTTGAAAATCAGTACTAAAAATGGTAAAAATTTATACACATGTTAAATACACATAGATTAACAATGTTATAAAAGAATTTCAAAAAAAATAAAAAAATGGGTGTATGCACCCAAGACGGGAGCATAGGATTGGGTTCCAGATTTTCTGCGCATAGGATTGGGTTCCAGATTTTCTGTCCCCATAATTGTCACATCACTCTGCTTAGGAAGAAAAATATGAACAGCATAATAATAAGTCTTTTAAAAAACTAATTAATGATTTAAAATGATACTAGATTTTTTTATTGAATTTATATCGAGAATGAGAATGTAATCGTAATAATTAGGAAAAAATGATGAGTTGACTATTCAACTGATGATGTGTCCACTGAGGTGGCATCCTGACCATTGACCATTTGACCAAGCAATGGGCCAAGAATAAGTGGAAGGTTATTGGGCTAAACCCAAATAAGCTCACTTAGAATGATGGGTTGAGTATATAAAATATCGCGAGTAATTTAATTCAACAACTCAATGTGCTTAAGTGGTTAAGGTGTTGGTTTTTTGTAGAGGAGGTCTCGAGTTCGAGTTCCATGAGTGTGTAAATGATGTATTTTTGCCTTTTTAAGGCTCTGCGGGCCTGATTAGTTTGAAATTTGAATTTGAAATTGAATTTGAGATCGGATTACGATCGATAAACTTGAAATTCGAAATTGAAAAATCGGATTTCAAGCGGAAAATCCTCCGGTGAATCCTCGGTGAGTTATAAATAAACGAGTTGGGTACTCGATGAAGATACCAAGGGAAAGAGGAGGAACGCTGCTGCAGGAGAAAGGAAAAGGTCAATCCAATCCGTTCAAGTGATCTATTTCATTTTCTTCTTTAAGGTAAGGGGGATTTTGCCTCTTTAGTCTTTAATTATGGCATAATTTAATGAGGATTTATTACATAATTATTTAGTGGTTTTACTAATATGTGAATTTATGGTCATTAATCATGATGGGATGATATGAGATATTATATGCTTAATTGCACACGGAATGGATGCCGCATAATTATTTGAGAAATGTATTATTTACATTAAATTAATTATGTGAGGATTTATCAATAATTTTGAGGATGTATAACATAAATGTAATTTTGGGCAAGATGGAAAGCATAATTGCATAATTATAATTTATTAATGAGTAAAATTATGTACGTTATATTATGCTTGGATGGCCTAAAATTAAATATGTTAGCCAAATTATTGATGAGATGAATTTTTAATGCATTTTAATGCATTTAAGATGTTTAAAGGAGATATATATACGAAAATAATATTAAAATATTATTATATATATCTTGTATAAATGGACAGATGGAAAAAAATGGATGTTACTGCTTATTTTCGAGTTTTTGGATATCTTACAATTTTGCCTAATAGTTTTTCTGAAAATCATAAGCTGTCAAGGAGTTTCTGTAAAATCAGAAGACAACAGGAGAATCTGTAAATTTCTAGAAGATGGTACGAGCTTCAGGGAGTGGGCTGGATCCAGGCTGAGCCCAGCTGCAGATGAGCCTAACTGTTGCGATGGGCATCAGAAGGAGGATCCGGTGAGCCAACCCATGACTTACAGCCCGGAGATGATACTAGGTAGAAGCCCAGGCAGTAAAGCCCCAGAGCGCGGCTCACCAAGAAGCCCAGTCGGGCAAGAACTCCGGCGGCGAGCCCAAGTCGTCGGCGGCAAGGGACACACGTGGCACCGTTTGGTGCGTCTATCTTCAAATTAATGTAATTTAAGCTCTAGAGGTCCGATTTGAGTGATACAGGAGTCATTTTCCTATGGATTTGGACATTGAGTTCAATGGAAGGGCTAGATTAGCCAAATAATACCTAGAAGTTTGAGTTTTGGGGATAGAGGAGTATCCTAAAGGATTTAAGGTCTTAAAATCCTTAGGGTAGTTCCCAAATTGTAAGTTGAGTACTTCTAGGAAGAGATGATGACATATAAGATGTATTAAAGGCTCTAAAAGTTGAGCAATTGGAGTGAAGATGATGTGTTCTTATGATCTTAATTGCAGGGCATAATCCTACTTACTGAGTTCTTGTGAACTTACTTCCTTTTTCCTTTGACTCTCAGATAATCCCATGGATGGTGGCCAATGAGATGGTGGTGGCGTGCTAACGAATAAATCTTTTTTATTTATTTCTTTCTATGTAACGAGTGGCTTGACTTGGATGTAAAAGAATTTATTGAAGTGGGCATGTTTGTAATAACTCTATGGACTTGGATGTAATAATGCAAGTTATTTCTTATTGCCTAAATGAGATGGTTTAATCGTCGCGTGGAAAGATCCTGGAGTTTTAAACGATTTGGACCGAAAATTTAGGCAAAAACTTTGATTTTTAGTTCACAGGCGTTACAGTAATGATTGTATTCGAAATGAGTAAAATTGTATTAAAAAATAGATAAAATTATATTAGAAATTTAAAAAATTATATTGGAAATTGGAAAGTTGCGTTGGAACGGTGATGCAAATTCAATTCAAAAATCTCGTATCATTTAGAATATGCCCTAAATTTTTTTTAAAAAAAAATCTAACCACATATATTATTTAAAATATTATTTCGACTATCCATAATGAAAATAAAAAATCAGATGTTATCGTGACCTTAAATATGTAAAAGTTATGAAATTTACATATTTAGCAAATAAAAATTAGTATCCAATATTTTAGCAAAATAAAAAAAAACTTTTTTAGACTCATCTAAACCAAATATATGTATATAATGATTCACATCATATAATTTTTATTTCGTATATTATTTATAATTTAAAAGTATATACACCATTAATATCCTTATATCATAATTTTTAATTACAACCATTATATTTGAATTATTTTCAGTATAAAAGGTCAAAATCATATTTTAAATAATATGTGTGGTTAGTTTTTTAATACAAAATTAAAAAACTAATCGTTGGAAAGAGTTCACATTCAGATAGTGAGAATGGAGTTTCCACCGAAGCTGTTCTCACAAAAAATTGCACGGCTATAATGATACCTCATCAGCGCCTTGTTTTACATGGCCAAATCAAATAATTGCATTGACAAAACACAGAAACCAGTACAGCGCCTTGTTTTACATGGCCAAATCAAATAATTGCATTGACAAAACACAGAAACCAGTAACAATTAACAGGGAATTCGACCATTCAATTTAAAGAGTAACAAAGCATAGAAAAGGCAGCACCCGGCCTCAATATATATGCCCTTGAATTTTCGTTGGTAGTATATTTGTGGCGAATTGACCGTTCTGTAATGGAAATGAACCGAAGCAGGTTGGAAGAAGCTGAGGAGCGACTAGATCATCGGATCAGTATTAGGGAAGAGGAAAAAACATGGCATGGTCATTCCATTTACAAGCTGCCCCAGTGGTGGCCGGAAATCCACCAAAACACCACCTCCTACAAACCTCGGGTGGTCTCTTTCGGGCCCTACCACCATGGTCAGCCCCACCTGCAAGCCATGGAGGAGCACAAGCTGAGGGCTCTCGTCCACTTCGTTAGCAGAACACAAAAACCCATCGGAGATTACCGAGAGGCGTTGAGGGAAAAGCAGCAGGAGCTGATGGGCCATTACGAAAAACTGGGGAACGAGTGGCGGAGGGATGAGGAGAAGTTCCTCGAGCTGATGATGGTGGATGGCTGTTTCATGCTCGAGATCTTGTACTACTTGGAAGCCCATATCTCCGAAGAAGTCTCCAGAGTCGTCAGCGACTATGCTGCCAACGATCCCATCTTCAGCGCCCATGGGCAGATCTACAACATCCCTTATATCAAGGGAGATATGCTGATGATGGAAAATCAAATTCCGCTATTGGTGCTGGAACAGTTGGTCAAGGTAGAAAGCGGTCGGAGCGAGGTAATTAAGTAATTAATTAATTCTTTTCTTAATGAGTTAGGATCGATTTTGTTAGCCTCGGCACAAAACCTCATTTTAAAAAAATTTTAAAGTTTTTTTTTATAAACTTATTAATCTAGGCATATTTAACTTAAAAATTAATTTTTACTATTTTTGAAAATATGTATATTTTTTGGATTTTTAAGCATATGAATATTGCAGTAATTTTTACAGGTGAAAACCACTTAAATGTCCGTGTGTTTAAAAATTTTAAAAAAATATTCAAGTCTCAAAAAAAATAAAAATTAGTTTCTAGATTAAATACAACTAAATTAACAAATTTATAAAAAGATTAAAAAAGGACGGTTGGCTAATCGAGTTACATAGAAATGGTTCCATGTAACCACCTCAAATTTTAAAATTTTAATACTTGATAAAAAATTCAATCTATTCATTATATTTAAATTCATTTGCTTAGTTATGAGAACAAGTTTCATTCATATCTAATATGTGCATATGCCACATTTGTTCAACAATAGGTACAATCATGTATAAATTAGAAAAAATATTTAGATCCATTCACATATGTATTGGAATGTAGTAATACTTTATAGAATCATTTATCTATGTAGTAATGATATTTTAAATTGTTTAGATGTTGAAAATACTATTTAAAAATTGATATTTATTAGTAAATTATTTTATTATATCAATTTTACATGTGTGTAGATGAGGCTCCATCTACAGTGATATTAGACAAATAAAAAAATTTTCATGATAATATAAGTGATGTTAAGTGAATTTTTTATTAACTATCTAAATGTTGATAATATAAGTAATGCTAAGTGAATTTTTTATTAACTATCTAGATATTGAAAATAGAGAGAGTTGCTTGAAAAAAGTGCTTCATAGCAGCATCCAATACACGTACTGTGGAAATAGTCAGCGTCCCTAATGGTCCCTTTTTAATTTGTGGGCATACACAGGGCATGCGGTACAACAACCGGCTTCACAAACTCGTATCGGCTGGTCTGCTCGACCGGTACGAAATCGGACGCTTCTGGGACAGTTTCGGCTCCGACATGGCCTTGGGCCTCCATGTATTAGATGTTGTTAGGAAGGGCCTTCTCCTCATGCCCCCGAGATACTGGGTATCCGGTAGGCCTGACTCCCGCACCTATCGCAAAATTCCTTCTGCAATCCAACTCAAGGAAGCTGGAATTCGGTTCGAGAGCAGAGATGAAAAGAGACTAAGACCCATCGAGTTCAAGGACGGCATCCTCCACCTCCCAATGGTTGTTGCAGCTGATTCTACGGAGCTCATATTCCTCAACCTCATGGCATTTGAAAGACTTCATACTGGGGCTGGGAATGAGGTTACGTCCTATATCTACTTCATGCGCAATCTCATCAACTCACCCTTAGATGTGGACTTCCTCCATAGGCAAAAAATTATATACAACACGTTGGGAAGCGACGGGGAAGTGGCCAACCTCTTCAGCC
Organism: Annona cherimola; assembly: GCA_030490835.1. Lineage (NCBI taxonomy): Eukaryota > Viridiplantae > Streptophyta > Magnoliopsida > Magnoliales > Annonaceae > Annona > Annona cherimola. The sequence goes on along the minus strand of CM059975.1, from coordinate 85,917,991 downwards.
AGCTCATGCCCTCGAAGATTGTCGCCTTCGACCTGGATGCAGATTTGGATGATGTGTATGCGGAGATAGAACGATACTGCCTCAGGAAATGCAGCTTGTTGAGGGCCAACAGACATCTGGTCGACCTCAGGCGTGCGTACTTGAATAGCCCTTGGACTTTTATCTCCCTGGTTGCCGGCGTCTTTCTTCTCTCCCTCACCTTCCTTCAGACCTTATACACCATCATTCAGTACTACCATCAAAACCCAATTAATTAATTCATCCCAATTAGCCTCCCCACACCAACGCATGCATCATCGATCACAATACACACACACACACACTTTCTTCCGTGTCATTCGCCCTTCACCCTAATTAATGTATGTTTTATTGTCCAAGTAGATATGTACATATATATATATATATAGTTGTTTTAGAGACTCTTATCTCCTTTCATGTCATTGGCCCTTCATCCTAATTCATGTGTGTTATATTGTCCAAGTAGACGTATAGTTGTTTTGGAGACTCCCTACATATGTAAGTCTCGCTTCCTGAGTTAATATGTAATAATTAGAAAAAAAAAATGAGTTGACTATTCAACTGATGATGTGTCCACTGAGGTGACATCCTGACCATTGACCATTTGACCAAGCAATGAACAAAAAATAAGTGTAAGGTTATTGGGCTAAACCCAGATAAGTCCACTTAGAATGATGAGTTGAGTTATATAAAATATCGCGAGTATTTAACTCAACAGCCCAAGGTGCTTAAGTGGTTAAGGTGTTGGTTTTTGGTAGAGGAGGTCTCGAGTTTGAGTTCCAATGAGTGTGTAAATGATGTATTTTGCCTTTTTGGGCTTTGTGGGTCTCACCAGTTTGAAATTCGAATTTGAAATTGAATTTGAGATCGGATTGCGATTAATGAACTTGAAATTCAAATTTGAAATTGAATTTGAGATCGGATTGCGATCGGTGAACTTGAAATTCGAATTTGAAATTGAATCGAGATCAGATTGCGGTAAATCCTCCGAGAGTTATAAATAAGCGAGTTGGGGACGCGATAGAGATACCAAAGGAAAGAGGATGAACGCTGTCATAGGAGAAAGGAAAAGGCCGATCCAATCCGTTCAAGTGATCCATTTCATTTTCTTCTTTAAGGTAAAGGGAATTTTTCCTCTTTAGCCTTTAATTATGACATGATTTAATGAAGATTTATCATATAATTATTTAGTAGTACTAATATGTGATTTTTTGGCCATTAATCATGCTAGGATGATATGAGATATTATATGCTTAATTGCACACGGAATGGATGTCATATAATTATTTGAGAAATGTATTATTTACGTTAAATTAATTATGTGAAGATTTATCAATAATTTTTGAGGACTTATAACATAAAGGTAATTTTGGACAAGGTGGAAAGCATAATGGCATAATTATAATTTATTTTGAGTAAAATAAATTAATGAGTAAAATTATTTACGTTACATTATGCTTGGATGACCTAAAATTAAATATGTTAGCCAAATTATTGATGAGATGAATTTTTAATTAACGCATTTAAAATGTTTAAAGGAGATATATATACGAAAATAATATTAAAATATTATTATATCTTGTATAAATGGCCAGATGGAAAAAAATGGATGTTACTGCCTATTTTCGAATTTTTGGATATTTTACAATTTTGCCTAATGGTTTTTCTGAAAATCATAAGCTGTCAAGGAGTTTCTGTAAAATCAGAAGACAACAGGAGAATCTGTAATTTTTCAGGAGATGATATGGGTTTCAGGGAGTGGGCTGGATCCAGGCTGAGCCCAGCTGCAGACGAACCCAACTGTTGCGATGGGCCTCAGAAGGAGGATCCAGTGAGCCAACCCATGATTTAGAGCCCAGAGATGATACCCAGGCAGAAGCCCAAACAGTAAAGCCATGAGCGTGGCCCACCAGGAAGCCCAGTCGGGCAAGACCACCGGCGGCGAGGGACACGTGGCACCGTTTGGTGAGTCTATTTTCAAATTGATATAAATTGAGCTCTAGAGGTCCGATTTGAGTGATCCAGGGGTTGTTTCCTATGGATTTGAACATTTTGAGTTCAATGGAAGGGCTAGATTAGCCAAATGATGCATAGAAGTTTGAGTTTTGGAGATAGAAGAGTATCCTAAAGGATTTAAGGTTCTAAATCCTTTGGGTAGTCCCAAAATTTAAGTTGAGTACTTCTAGGAAGAGATGATGACATATATGATGTATTAAAGACTCTAAAAGTTGAGCAATTAAGTGAAGATGATATATTCTTATGATCTTAATTGCAGAGCATAATCCTACTTACTGAGTTCTTGTGAACTTACCCCTTTTTCCTTTGACTCTCAAATGATTCCGTAGATGGTGGCCAATGAGATGGTGGTGACATGTGTTGGTCCCGAGTTAGTGACAAAACCCAAGAGGGGAGGGGTGAATTGGGTTCTTTAAAAAATCTTTGGTAAATAAAGACTTAACCCCTTGAGTAATTAATCCCCTTTTGAAAAGAGCTAGGGAGCAATAAAGATAAAACAGTAAAAAGAAATATAACACAAGATTTATAGTGGTTCGGGCAAACCTTCCCTACTCCACTCTTCCAAGCTCATACTCTGTTGTGACTTGGGTTCCACTATGTATTCCACGAATACACTTAGAGTCACTGCTCTCTTCTAGATTCCAGCTCTAGGGGGCATATACAACTAGAGCCACTTGCTCTCTTCTAGATTCTAGCTCTAGGGGGCATAAACAACTAGAGCCACTTGCTCTCTTCTAGATTCTAGCTCTAGGGGGCATAAACAACTCACATGCAAAAGTAGGTGATGAGTCTCACTCCAATCACACCCTAATTTGCATATACTTGATCTTAGCTACCCAAGCTAAATCAAGATTTATACAACAAGACAATGAAATAAATGAAACTACACTTTACAGATTTGTGTAGGCAGATTTAGCTCAAGGAAGAAGTTGTGGAAGCAGCTGTGGATGAATATTGTTGAAGGCGCTAGCAACTTGAAGCTTTCTTCTTCCTTAGAATTTATACGGACCACTCAACAATGGAGAAAAGCAAATAGGAAACCTTTCTTGCACTTCTTTTCTCTCTTTGAACTTTTAACGTAGTGTCTTGTGTTCTCTTGTTGTTTTTCTCACGTTCATTTGAGGGTCCTTTTATAGAGGGAAGAAAATATGAACGTTCTGGAGGTGGTTGGTGCGCAATAAATGAACTCCAATGTTCGAAAATTTGACCGTTATACTCCAAGTCGAAGATGAAGTCGACTTGGCCTGCGACTTGGCTTCCAAGTCGTACATGGAGTCGACTTGGCCTGCACTTGGGTTCTTCAGAAACTCAAGTCTGAGACTTGGGTCGACTTGGCTTTCAGACTTTAACTCAAGTCGATCCTGAAGTCGACTTGGGTTGCGACTTGGCTTGGTCTATTGCAAAAATGCCTTGATCTTCTTGAAATGTCTTGAATCTTGCAAACCATTTGAAAGCTTTGAGTCCTTGCACAATATATGTATGTTCCTTGCTTTGCTTTGGACTCACTTGGTCTTTATGACTTGGGTATTACTCCATTTGGAAGCTAGCTTGAAGATTTGCTTTGAGCTTGATAGACTTGATTTGAATGTAGAACATGATTCTTGACTTTGAATTTGACTCATTTGTTTTTTATCTTGATTCCTTGGACTTGAGTGATAAATCCTCTTGAATATCTTGAAAACTGCATCTTTGGAAGTTTGAACTTCTCAAGTCGTGGATGGAGTCGACCTGGCCTGCGACTTCACCCAAGTCGCACCTGGAGTCGACTTCGTTTGCGACTTCGTTATGTTCGTTTCCACTTTTCAGCTCTGGATACTCCAAGTCGATGCTGGAGTCGACTTCGTCTGCGACTTGACTTCCCAAGTCGCAAGTGGAGTCGACTTGACCTGCGACTTCACCTGTTGCCTTTTGGGATTCATTCTCAAGTCGATATTTGAGTCGACTTTGGGATCGACTTCACCCAAGTCGAAGTCCAAGTCGACTTGGAGATCGACTTGACCTCTTTGCTTTCCTTAAACATTTAGCAAACATATTAGTACCTTTTATATACTCAAAATTAGTTCTTGTTAATCATCAAAACTCAAGATTTGGTCAATTTTTATTGTTTTAAACATTGTTTCCAACAATCTCCCCCTTTTTGATGATTGACAAAACTTCATTTGAGTTGATACCTTTCAAGCATTAATCATGTTCATATGTCTTTTGAAAAACAGAGCATTTGTCTTATAGGTCAGAGCTTTTTGAAATTCCAACCATTATATCATTTTGGCATATTGGATACCTTTCAAGCAAATCATGTTGAATACTTTATTAATCAAGCATAACATATTAAGTAAACATAACATTCATCAAAAGCATTTATATATATCAAGTTTCATTTTTACAAAATGCAATACAAAACAAAAATGAAACCTAGATACAAAACTACCCAACCCATAAGAAAATTTTACTCAACTCACCTATTCTATCTCCCCCTTTTTGTCAAACTATCAAAAATCGATCAACTCTTAATGATTTTGTGAATTGAAATTGAGAGATCGGATATAAGATTGGTTCGATAGGATAATGATGGGCCGATGAGTAAACAAGAGAAGCATGATCTGGAGTTGCTTCTTTATGAACTGATCCTGATTCGTAAGGATCGAGTTCAGGCATGGGTTTCTTCTTATGTCGGCCTGAGGCAAGATGATAGCGGATAGTCCGCATTTCCCGTTCAATTCTGTCTTGCCGGGAGTGCATATCCTCGAGGGCGTTGTGAACGCCGGTGATAAGACTTGTCATCCGGTCTTCTTGATGACCCATTTCTGCCCTCATAGCAACAATTTCATCTTTTAAATCCTTTAGGGTGACCTCCTCAGAAGAGGTCGGAGGCACCCGTTCTCTTGCAGCGGACCCTTGTGGAGAATAGGATCCGTGCAATATGGGAGAGGCTGGCTCCTCTTGAGCAAGTGGTGCCGCGGGAGGTTGCTCCCCCTCAGTCTGTGCATTGTCTTCTTGCTCTTCTTCTGAAGCTTCATGCCTTAGTTCAAGCAGATTGATCTTCATTCTTTGTATGAGAGCTTTATTTATGGCATTTGTGGATTTGAGCACTTCGAAAGGCTCGCCTTCAATATCCACTTTGAAGAATTCAAGAATCTTTGTGATCCATGTGCCATAGGGAAGGACTCCTCGTGGGTTATCCTTTCTAGAAGCCAAGACTTCAAGAAATAATTTGGGTATGCTCACTTTGACCCTGTTGGCCACTTTCCATAGTATCCCTGCTTCTTGTGGATTCAATTGATTTCTTCCACCGCCCTTTGGGTAGATGCAGTGGGCAATGAGAAGTCGGAGTACTCGTAGCCTTGGTGAAAGATCCATGTACCGAAGAAATTTGATTCCCGGATGGTATTTGTTACTCCGGGTGAGCTGATTATACATTTGATCCATAGTGAGATCTTCTGGAATAGGCTCATCCTCATACGGGACTCCAAGTATATGTCCTAAATGACTCATTACTTCAGTCGATCCTGCAACTATCCCGATTCCAAGATCCATTTTGACTCCTTTGACGAAGGTTCCAAAGTATTCTTCATCCCAAAGATAATAAAACATTCGAGTAAGATCTGGATAGACCCTTTCGTCTTCCTTTAGCAAATTGGTCCATCCTTGAAAATCCAATAGATCTTCTATGTCGGATCCATATTCTTTCAGGAAATTAAAATCTATAATCTTGGGTATGAATACCTTCCGTTCGTAGAACTTTTTGTAGAAACGGCTATGTTGGAGCTCGGTTTTGAAGTAGGTAGTGGGCATCTTCAATACTTGGGCTTTCCCAGCTGCAGTGCCCCTTCTGCTTGTCCCGGATTGTGTGCTCTGTGAGGTTTGTTGATTTTCCGACCTGGGTGCTTGATCAGATGATTGAGTGGAGGTTTGGAATCGAACCCGTTTACCCGTCGAAGTTGATGGTTCCTCTCTGGCTCTTTTTGATGGAGTCCTAGTTCTTCTAGGAACTTCTTTTGGTTGAGATGAAGGTTGTGGTTGTGTGGGAACCCGTTTGGGGTATGGTTTTGATACGGCTTTCTTTGGTGCCATTTGGAGTTTGGAATCTGTGAGAGAGGAAAATGGAGAGGAGAAGAGAGAGAGAGAGAGAAATGGAGAAGAAAACTGGAGATAGAGAAAGGGATTCGCCGGAAAGGTTTGCCGGAGATGGAGGAGGAGGAAATCGCCGGAAGATTGGAGAGGAAAGACGGAAAAAAAAGGGTTGCAGTCGCCGGAGGAGAAAAGGAAAACAGGGAGGCCGGAAAAATGAGGAAGAAAGAAGAGAGGAAGAAGAAATAGAAAAGGAGGCACGGAAGTCGGACGGTCGCGCTCGCGGAGTTGACTTTGCCCTAGGCGAAGTCGACTTCGGTTCCCTGGAGTCGACTTTGCTGTCGTAGCGGAGTCGACTTCACTTTCCCAAGTCGACTTGGCGGAGTCGACTTGGCTCCTATGGAGTCGACTTGACTCATCAGTTTGCCTTTTTCAAATTTTTATTTCTTGTTTTAATTTTTCCTAATTTAGCTCTATCATCCCCATATCATTCCTAATTTTGTAAAATGATTCTTTAGCTAGAGGTTTGGTAAAGATATCAGCAATTTGATTCTCTGTTTTCACATATTCTAAGCACACATCATGATTTTCAACATGTTCACGAATAAAATGATGTCTCACATCAATATGTTTGGTTCTAGAATGCAATACAGGATTTTTAGTCAAACAAATTGCACTTGTATTATCACATCTAATAGGAATATCAACATAATCAATACCATAGTCTTTCAACTGTTGTTTCATCCAAAGTAATTGGGCACAACAACTACCGGCGGCTATGTATTCAGCTTCCGCAGTAGATAGTGCAACACTTGTTTGTTTTCTTGAATGCCATGAAACTAGCATATGTCCAAGAAATTGACAAGTTCCACTGGTACTTTTTCTATCTACTTTATATCCGGCAAAGTCTGCATCCGAATAGCCGATTAGATCAAAGGTTGACCCCTTTGGATACCATAGTCCAAGATTCGTAGTTTCTAACAAATATTTAAAAATTCTTTTTACAGCAAGTAGATGTGATTCTTTTGGACATGCTTGGAATCTAGAGCACATACAAACACTAAATAGTATATCGGGTCTAGAAGCAGTTAAGTATAGCAAGGATCCTATCATGCTTCTATAAAGTGTTTGATCGATACTTTTACCATTTTCGTCCGCATCGATCTTGATTGTAGAGCTCATTGGAGTGTTTGCTCCTTTGCTATTTTGCATTCCAAACTTCTTGAGCATCTCTCTGGCGTATTTGGACTGATTTAGAAATATTCCTTCACTTTGTTGCTTGATTTGCAGTCCAAGGAAGAAATTTAATTCTCCCATCATACTCATTTCGAATTCGCTCTGCATTATCTTAGAAAACTCTTGACAAAGTTTTTCGTCAGTAGCACCAAATATTATATCATCAACATAAATTTGCACAATTAAAATTTTTTTATTTTTATATTTAATGAACAGAGTAGTGTCTACTTTCCCCTTTTGAAACTCATGGTCAATCAAAAATTTATTCAATCTTTCATACCAAGCTCTTGGAGCTTGTTTTAGTCCATATAATGCTTTGGTCAATTTATAGACATACTTTGATTGATTCAAAGCCAGGGGGTTGTTCAACATATACTTCTTCATTCAGATAGTCATTCAAAAAAGCACTTTTTACATCCATTTGAAACAATTTGAAATTCATATGAGAAGCAAATGCTAGTAAAATACGTATGGCTTCTAATCTAGCCACGGGTGCATATGATTCTTCAAAATCAATTCCTTCTTCTTGGGAATACCCTTTGGCTACTAATCTTGCCTTGTTTCTAATTACGAGTCCGCTTTCATCTAATTTGTTCCTAAATATCCATTTAGTACCTATGATAGTGTGATTATTTGGTCTAGGAACTAAATGTCATACATTGTTTCTTTCGAATTGGTTTAGCTCTTCTTGCATTGCAATAATCCGATGTTCATCATTGAGAGCTTGTTCAATGGTATTTGGTTCAATTTTAGATACAAAGGCATATTGACCATAAACATTTTGTTTTGATCTTCTAGTTTTCACTCCTTCATATATATTTCCAATAACTTGTTCAATTGGATGGGCATGTTTGAACTTCAAATCAGTTGGTGGTTTGTAAGAGTCATTACCTTCACTTACCTCTTCCTCCACGAGATTTTCTGGCTTGAGCTCAAGTTCCTTTGATTGTTCTTTGCCTTTTGTTTCATCTGCATCACTTAGTTCATCCTCCTTTCTCGGAGTTTGGTTAATTTCATCAAATACAACATGTATGGATTCTTCTACAACTTGGCTTCGTTTATTGAAAACTCTATATGCTCTGCTATTTGATGAATAACCAAGGAATATAGCCTCGTCGCTTTTAGCATCTAACTTTCCCAAGTTAGTTTTTCCATTGTTCAAAACATAACATGTACATCCAAGAGCATGAAAATAAGAGATATTCGGTTTCCTTCCTTTCCATAGTTCATATGGGGTCTTTTTCAAGATTGCTCGAATGGTAACACGGTTTAAAACATGACAAGCTGTACTCACAGCTTCACCCCAAAATTTCTTGGATAGATTGCTCTCATTTAGCATAGTTCTAGCCATCTCTTGTATAGTTCTATTTTTCCTTTCTACTACTCCATTTTGTTGTGGAGTTCTTGGTGCAGAAAATGTGTGGTGAATTCCTTTTTCATTGCAAAATTCCATGAGTCGTTTGTTTTCGAATTCGCCACCATGATCGCTTCTTATGGTCACAATAGTACTTTGTTTTTCATTTTGCACCAAATTTACAAAAGTTGCAAACATAGAGAAGGCTTCATCTTTACTAGCTAAGAGAATTATCCATGTGAATCTTGAAAAATCATCAACTATGACAAATACATATTTCTTTCCACCAATGGTTAGAATGTCGGATGGCCCGTATAGATCCATGTGTAGCAATTCAAGTGGCTTGATGGTGGAAATTTCCTTTTTAGTAGAGAAAGGCATCTTGGGTTGTTTTGATAATTGACATGCCTTACAAATCTTGTCCTTGTCATATTTCAATCTTGGTAATCCTTCTACCAAACTCTTTTTCCATAGGGTTTTTATGTTTCCCATGTTTATATGTCCAAGCCTTTTATGCCAAACCCATGGATCATTATCAATGGCCATTAGACATTGACCATTCAATTCATCAAGTGAAACCAAATATACATTTCCATGTCTTTTACCACTAAACATGATATGCTTTCCATCAAATACATTACATATAGATGATTCAAACACAACTTTGTATCCTTTATCACATAATTGGCTAATGCTCATTAAATTGTGTTTGAGTCCTTCAACAAACAAAACATCTTCCATGCATGCATTTGAAATACTATGTATATTTCCTTTACCTTTAATTTTACCTTTTTCATTATTGCCAAAGGCAACCATTCCATCATTACAAGACTTAATTTTGTGAAACAAACTTCTTTCACCGGTCATATGCCTTGAGCAACCGCTATCCATAAACCATTCATTGTTTGCCTTTGCCTTAAAACATGTCTGAAAAATAAGCAAATAAATCTTATCTCCTTGGTACCCATTTTATGGGTCCATTTGGGTTAGTAATATAAATCAATTTTTGTTGTTCTAACTTTGAAAGCCCAAATCTTGTGTTTCTTGGAACCCAAACTAATTTTGCACCATGGTCATATAATTTCTTAAAATTACATTTGTAAGTTTTGTGTCCCATTTTATTGCAGAAATTACAAGCCATAGGTAATCTTGGAGTAGGCCTCCAAGTATGCAATGGTTCAAATGTTGGTCTTCTAGTCCACTTAAAATTTTTCTTTTGTGGCTTGTACATAGATGCATTTTTAGTTTGATATTTCTCAAGTGTTTGTACATTTGATTTGCTGCTTTCTCCATGCTCAAATGTATGATACCCAAGACCTCTTTTATGTGTTTGGGAGGTCATATTCAGAAACATTTTAACACTTTCTCCTGGATTAGAGAACTTAGCTAATGATTCATTTAATGATTTGTTCTCCATTTTCAGCAATTCATTTTCATCTTTCAATTTGTCTAATCTTTCTGCAAGTTTACCATTTACAATTATTGTTGCATCACATTGTTTCTTCTTAATTGTAAACTTGCTTCCTAATTTCTTCATTTCTTCGTATAATGAATCATATGCAGTTTGTAGTTCATCTAATTCAGTACATTTGAGGCATTCTTGAAAGGAAGAATAACTTGAATTAGAAAGAGAGAGTTTGGAACTTACCTCTTCATTGCTTGTGCATTTTGTTGAGGTAGCTTGTTCTTCTTGCTCGATTTGTGCCATACAGCAAATTCTCGCACATTCTTCCGCTTTGATTTCGTCGATTGAGGAGCTACTCGTTGTAGATTCCTCGTCATTTACGTACATGCCTCTTCCTTTGTATTTCTGGAATCTTCTATTGTCCCCTCGATCCTTTCTTTGTTCTTTTGCCTTGTTTTCTTCGGGAGTTGGACATTGAGCCTGCATATATCCCGAACCGCCGCATCGGTAGCACTTGGTTGATTCTTTCTTCTTCTCTCTGGGAGTTCTTTCTTTGAAACTTCTGAAATTTTTGCCTTTTCTCACAAATTTTCTGAAGTGTTTTGTGAGTAGGGCAATCTCATCGTCGTTTTGAGAAGAAGAGGTGTCGTCAGTGTCTTGTGCGGCTTTCAAGGAAATTGCTCTTTTGCCCCTGTGTTGATCTTCGTTTCTTTTCTTAATTAGCTCATGTGACATGAGTGAGCTAATTAAGTCTTCAAGCTTTAGTATGTTAAGGTCCTTGGCTTCTTCTATTGCAGTAATTTTTGGGGTCCATGATTCGGGTAGAGCTCTTAAAATCTTCATGACCTGCTCAGATTCAGAAATAGCTTTTCCAAGACCTTTTAGAGCATTAGTAATCTTTGAGAACTTAGCAAACATTTCAGAAATATTTTCTGTTTCTAGCATTCTAAAGTTCTCTAGTTCACCAATCAAAATATTCTTTCTCGTCCCTTGGACTTGAGAAGTTCCTTCATAAATAGAGGTTAGCGTATCCCATATTTCTTTGGCGGTCAAGCAAGAGGATACTCTATCATATTCAGAAGCATTAAGAGCACAAAATAAAGAGTTCATAGCTTTGGCGTTGCTCTTAACAATTCTTACTTCCTCATCGGTCCATTTGGAAGCTCTTTCATCGGTAGGCAAGGTTACTCCATCTTGGATAGCAATCCAAGAGTCCATGTCGGTAGCCATGATGAGTTGCTTCATACGAAGCTTCCAATATCCAAAATTGTTCCCGTCAAACAACGGTGGCCTTGTAAAGGATTGGCCTTCAGCAAAGGCGGGAACGGAAGTAGATTGGGATGCCATATCAATAAGATCTCTTTGGTAAACTCAAAGACCTGCTTTGATACCACTTGTTGGTCCCGAGCTAGTGGCAAAACCCAAGAGGGGATGGGTGAATTGGGTTCTTTAAAAAATCTTTGGTAAATAAAGACTTAACCCCTTGAGTAATTAATCCCCTTTTGAAAAGAGCTAGGGAGCAATAAAGATAAAACAGTAAAAAGAAATATAACATAAGATTTATAGTGGTTCGGGCAAACCTTCCCTACTCCACTCTTCCAAGCTCACACTCTGTTGTGACTTAGGTTCCACTATGTATTCCACGAATACACTTAGAGTCACTGCTCTCTTCTAGATTCCAGCTCTAGGGGGCATATACAACTAGAGCCACTTGCTCTCTTCTAGATTCTAGCTCTAGGGGGCATAAACAACTAGAGCCACTTGCTCTCTTCTAGATTCTAGCTCTAGGGGGCATAAACAACTCACATGCAAAAGTAGGTGATGAGTCTCACTCCAATCACACCCTAATTTGCATATACTTGATCTTAGCTACCCAAGCTAAATCAAGATTTATACAACAAGACAATGAAATAAATGAAACTACACTTTACAGATTTGTGTAGGCAGATTTAGCTCAAGGAAGAAGTTGTGGAAGCAGCTGTGGATGAATATTGTTGAAGGCGCTAGCAACTTGAAGCTTTCTTCTTCCTTAGAATTTATACGGACCACTCAACAATGGAGAAAAGCAAATAGGAAACCTTTCTTGCACTTCTTTTCTCTCTTTGAACTTTTAACGTAGTGTCTTGTGTTCTCTTGTTGTTTTTCTCACGTTCATTTGAGGGTCCTTTTATAGAGGGAAGAAAATATGAACGTTCTGGAGGTGGTTGGTGCGCAATAAATGAACTCCAACGTTCGAAAATTTGACCGTTATACTCCAAGTCGAAGATGAAGTCGACTTGGCCTGCGACTTGGCTTCCAAGTCGTACATGGAGTCGACTTGGCCTGCGACTTGGGTTCTTCAGAAACTCAAGTCTGAGACTTGGGTCGACTTGGCTTTCAGACTTTAACTCAAGTCGATCCTGAAGTCGACTTGGGTTGCGACTTGGCTTGGTCTATTGCAAAAATGCCTTGATCTTCTTGAAATGTCTTGAATCTTGCAAACCATTTGAAAGCTTTGAGTCCTTGCACAATATATGTATGTTCCTTGCTTTGCTTTGGACTCACTTGGTCTTTATGACTTGGGTATTACTCCATTTGGAAGCTAGCTTGAAGATTTGCTTTGAGCTTGATAGACTTGATTTGAATGTAGAACATGATTCTTGACTTTGAATTTGACTCATTTGTTTTTTATCTTGATTCCTTGGACTTGAGTGATAAATCCTCTTGAATATCTTGAAAACTGCATCTTTGGAAGTTTGAACTTCTCAAGTCGTGGATGGAGTCGACCTGGCCTGCGACTTCACCCAAGTCGCACCTGGAGTCGACTTCGTTTGCGACTTCGTTATGTTCGTTTCCACTTTTCAGCTCTGGATACTCCAAGTCGATGCTGGAGTCGACTTCGTCTGCGACTTGACTTCCCAAGTCGCAAGTGGAGTCGACTTGACCTGCGACTTCACCTGTTGCCTTTTGGGATTCATTCTCAAGTCGATATTTGAGTCGACTTTGGGATCGACTTCACCCAAGTCGAAGTCCAAGTCGACTTGGAGATCGACTTGACCTCTTTGCTTTCCTTAAACATTTAGCAAACATATTAGTACCTTTTATATACTCAAAATTAGTTCTTGTTAATCATCAAAACTCAAGATTTGGTCAATTTTTATTATTTTAAACATTGTTTCCACATGATGATGAATTGATCTTTTATTTATTTCATTCTATATAATGAGTGGCTTGACTTGGATGTAAAGATTCTTATTGACATGGGCATGTTTGTAATAACTCTATGGACTTGAGAACTTGGATGTAATAATGCAAGTTTATTTTTTATTGCCTAAATGAGATGGTTTAATCGTCGTTTAGAAAGATCCTGGAGTTTTAAAACGACTTGGACAAAAAATTTAGGCAAAAGCCTTAATTTTTAGTTCAGGTCGTTACATAATATGTTACTGGATAGGATTTCGGCAAATAGTATTATTACTTTAAAAAGAATTTACTTTTAGAAACCGAAAGTAACAAGCAAAATGTTCGTTTCATTTTTTTTGCAACCAAATGAGAATTTCAAAATTGTTTTTTGAATATCAAAAAATGAGAATTTGAAATTATTAATATCACGGTTTATTTGACATTCAATCCACTCATTGCATTATAATTAGAGTAATATTGATTGAATACATAGGGCCTTCATGGACCTTTTTTTAATTTTAAAATATTTTTTAAAATCTAAAACATTTATTATGTTTATTTACGATTCTAAAATATACAGGTGTTGCAAATTTTCATATACTATGTATACAGGCACTCTTTTATGTAACCAAGTTATAAAGAAGTAATTTCATATAACCCACTTTATTTTTTAAATATTAATGATTGATATAAAGTTTAATTCATTCATTGTATTTAACATTATTTATTTAGCTAGGAAATCAAGTTTCATCCAAATCTAATACATGTATAGGCCACATTTACTCAAAAATAAACACATTCATGTGTAAATTAAGAAAAATACTTAGATTTATTCTCATATGTATTATAATATAATAATAATTTATAAAATTATTTTTCTATTTAGTAATAGTATATAAGATAGTCTAGATGTTAAAAATATTAGTCAAAAATCAATATTTAGTATTAAATTATTTTGTTATATTGCTTTCGCACATTTATTGATGGGGCATATTATAGTGATACTAACACGAATGAAAGAATTTTCATTATAGTAACAGTGATGCTAAAAATACATTAAATGGAGTGAATTTTTTGTCAACTATAAAAAAAATTAAAAATCAAGGGAATTACATAGAAAAAGAGTTTCATAGAAGAGGCCCTATTTAGACATATATACTAGTATACATTATTATATATTTTAAACATTTTAATAGTTATATTTTCCCTTTTCGAAAATTAGTTATATATTCACTTGTAAAAGATGTTATCTTTAACCAAGTAAGGTTTTCAATAAAAATAATTTTAATAACATGATAAAACAAGTGTGTCAAACACGATAAATTATTTAGATATTAAGAATTATTTTTAAATTAAAAAAGGGGTTGTTGAAGGTAGGAAATGTTAGGTTTTGGGGCTTCTTGTGAGATGATGAACTAGGAATGCAAGGAGACTAAACAAATCAAAGCACATGTAAGATTGAACATCATAAAGATTCTCCAATATCATGGTTCTCCGAATACTTGATATTGTGTATATGTATGTTGACTTGGACGAGTTGTGGTATTTTTAAAATGTTGGGTTAACGAGAACCAACTAGTGATTATTAGCAAACGAGATGCCACTTTAAGTGATTTGAAAAGTTTAAAAAATTCAAGCTATGAATGTCAATTTTGGGCTACAAAAGTCAAAATTCAAGTTTGGTTGGTATTGGGGCATTTATGAGTACGAGTAAGACGTCTATCATAATTGAAACAGAAACATATTACGAAGGTTTTGGAGCATAAAATTGGATAAACTAAGGTAATAGAGCCAAGTTGTAGAGAATATGCGTAAAAACGCTGAGATAGTCAAAATGAGTAAGAATCTAAAATGAAAGTCAAAGTATATAAGAGAGTGGCTCTTTTCATGATTACAATATGTTGGGGAAGTATTGAGTAGAGATTGGGGTGCTAATTATGTGATTCAAAGTATTGGGGCTAAGTTGTAAAGATTCAACTCTTGGTGTGAAATTTTCCAAATGAGATGAGACTTAGTGATTTTTGGTATGGATGACATGCTAAGTATGCACGTGACGTATGGAAGTGAATTAAGGAGTATTGGAATGGATGTAATTTGGGCTATTAGGATTTATTCGAGGGTAATTTGTAATACACCAACAAAGTTTGGCTGAAATTGCAGATACACCCACATAGTTTCACGAATTATATATTACTCCTATGTAGTTTCACAAAAATTACAGATAACCTCCATAATAACAGTTTGCGTCAAATATAAGACTGCAAGAAATCAGTGAATTATTTAATGTTTGAAAATAAACTTCTCTCGAACGATTTTAGTGAATTTGACAGCGACAGTTGCCCCAAGAAGGCCAGTATTTATGATGATGGAAAAAGCTTCCTTCCTGAAATTGAGGCTCAGCTAAGCCCATCTAATCAAGATTCAAATTTAGAGCCTGCACTACTCTAGTGGGGAGAAGAGCAGTAGAGCAAATTGTAACCCATGAAAGCAAACTGCAGGTTACAAAAGTGACAATCAAGAAATTGACTGTCACTTCGACACTTGAGTCAATGAAGCTGACAATGCAAGCGACCTCCGCTATGAACGAGCAGGGGCTCATCATACTCAGGATCCTCGCAAAACGATTAATCTCCGAGTTCTCAAGCTCGATCAACCAACTTTTGGCATGACTAGATTTACTGACGAGCTGCGTATATGTCTATTAAAATGTTCATTTTAAGGTAAGTATACGTGCCGATCAAGTAATAAAAAGCGAGTAGAACAACGTTCCCATAAGGATTGTGTTAAATAGATTAGCACCTTAAATCTCAATTGTCTAAGTCAATTGATAAAAGGAATGAGATTTGATTTGAAAGAATTGAATTAAACTAAACTAAACAAAGTAGTAAATGACTAGAGTGGGGTGGATATTGTTGAGATCGCCTTGAGATGATTAAGACAGGTGGGAATATGAATTTATTGAATCATGACTATGTTATTTGGTTCCAATTAAGTTAGTTGTCCAGAGATTACTAATCTAGGTTCATTCATATTCATACATGTCTTCCAATATATACAAACCTAACCAAGTTTTAGCTATGTGCTATGTTCTTATGCACACAAGTAAAACAAGATTGATAACCACATAACCTAATCAAGATTACACAGGATTAATAGGTATATTCCTATCCATATTAACATCTAACATAAACAAGAGCTAGAATACCTGTGCCTTATATATGGATCTTATTCAAATCCCACTTTTCCAAGCATGAGTTTGAATATTCGATCAATCCACAAGGTTTCAAAGCTCGTAAACGCATTAAGAATGATATATAAGGGTAATCTCAAGTAACACAAGTCACAACATAACAGTATTATTAATTCAAGTATAAGAAAACTAAATATCATAAGCTATGAGTTCAAATCCTACATATCTCCCACCATAGGAAGGTTCACCCAATAAACATGACTTCAATTCCCATTAAAATCAAGTTACAATCATCTCACGCAAGGAGAATAACAAACAGGAAGAGACAGATGAGAAGAGGAGATGAAACTCAATGCATTTGCAGTGATAGCTTGGATCTCCACTTGCTCTTTTCTCCTTGCTTGAAGCTTTGGTTTCCTTCCTTTTCTCCACAGCAGCCACGACTCTCTCTCTCTCTCTCTCTCTCTCTCTCTCCCCCGAATCCCTAGGTTTCTATTTATAATGGGGAGCTTACGCAGCACATGTGCAAAAACTTGCGCGTACGGATGCGTAGTGACGTCTAAGCACCAACTCTACATGTACTGTGTAACTTAGAAACCTTTCAGAATGTCCTGAAATCTGATGCCTTGGCGCCTAGGCGCCCCTAGCTGCTTGCTTCTTCACTCTGCTTGGTTCTTCATTCGACTCACTCGCACACCAATAATTGTCCGTCCTTCTTGCAAAATTGATTAAAATTAAATAAGTGAACTAAAAATGCATAAAAACTACATAATGCTCCTAAAATGCAAAGCGAGTAAAAATTTAGCTAAATAAATGCAAACTAAACCTAATCTTTTGGACTAATACGCAAAAATAGTCTGAAATCGGCCATGATAACTTGTATTTTTGCTAGTTATCACACCCCCAACCTTAAATATTGCTAGTCCTCAAGCAACACATGCAACATAATGAATGAATGAATGAACAAATGAATTTGGACTCCGTCAACTCAGCCTGATTCCCATTATACTTCTAACAATCACATCTCTCTATTCAACAAGATCAAGAATAATCTTAACTTGAAAAATCATCCATCTCTCAAAATAGGACATGCATTTTCATGTTTCATTCTCGAACCAAGTCACATGTGTATGGCAACATTTCTAGTACATAGTAGTAATTCCATCATGCTAATCTTTCTCCTAATCAACAGAAACTTAGTTAGAAAATCAATACAAAACAGGTGAACCAAGGTTTAAGCTGAATTAACTGATCAAACAACATGGTACTAATTCCCTGAATTCCATTTTCCTTAACTGCACATTCTTCTCCCCCAAACTTATTGCAAGACTCTCCTCACCATATTTCAGGATATCTGGAGATCTGTTTTTATCTTTTTGTTAGATTTTTTTAGCTCCTCTCACCATATTTCAGGGTATCTGGGGAGAGTTTTCTTTTTAAAGCGTTATTACTATGCGAACTTTGACATTTGTTGATGCCAAGTCTCGGTTACTCAGCTTAGGTTACTCACCCCCTGTTTATTATTTCGATAACTTGGTAGGGATACTGAACATGCAAGAAAATTTTGTGAAGTATTACCATTTCTGAAACCATTAATTCCCTTAAAGCACATGGTTAAAATTTGTTTAACTCAATTTTGTTATCATTTCAGTTGAAAAATTAACATTGACTTGAATTAGAATAATGTACTATGAAATTCTCTTAATTCATTCACATGTCATTTACAACTTTCCTTTACACATAGTCCTTAGCATGAATTGCTAATTTTTCATGAAATTAATTTCAAGTTAAAATTTTTCTCAACCTTACACATTTTCATCAAAATGGATTGAAACAAGATAATTTCCATCGACAGAGTTTGACATACCATGCAATCTAACACATATATTCAAAACATGAAATATAAACTCACAAACGGGAATTGTACACCCCCCAAACTTGAGGGATGCATTGTCCTCAATGCATGAAACTATATGAAACTTATATGATCATAAACTGATAAAGAAATACAAAAGTAAAATAAAATAGAAAGGATAGGAACTCCCCTAGGTGTCTGATGCGGAGGAGTCATCTTCATCATGCTCACTCTCTTCACCCAACTGCTATGAAGATTAACCAAAATATGCTCGAAACTTGAGAGGTGTCGATAGGAATGGTGGTAATGTCATCATATCAATGCGTCGATTCTCCATAAGTCTGCAAAAATGCACCTCCATAGCCCGATTAGATTGCTGTAGAAACCGGGCTTGGGCTTCCGTTAGATTTTCCATGTTGGTTAGCCTCATATTGGTTGGGAGCGGTTGAAAACGACATCACAAATAGGAAGAAGGAAGAATGAGCAGCACAATATTGAAGAGTACACCGCAAGCTCAACTCTCCATGTCTTTACACCCCAAGTTTAATTCAAACAAACTCTTCTTAGGCTATTCAACTCAAGTTTTAAGCCATATTATCGATACCACAAGTGCAGTGTATAAACTCCTCCCCCACTACTTTAAACTCTTAGCCACAAGAAATCAATGGAACAGCTTGAACCAAAAGGTTACCCATAAGCAACACATCTACATGCCCACACATATATAAAAAATGCAAACCACCCACTTGCACACCTTTTATTTAAAGTAATAAAATTGGTGATTCACTAAAAGTAATAAAACAAATTGCGTAGAACTTCAACGGCCCAAAATATGCAAAGATGGAGAATTTTGATATTGAAAATGATATCAACTAAGCAAACCATGGTTTTCATCTCGACGTACTTGAAAAATGCTTTCCGTTGATATATGGTAGCTCCCGTAACTCCTTTGGGATCAAAAGTTATGGCCAGTTGAAGTTGGCATGCTAAAAACTCGTGTTTTGCTGTTTTTTTTAATGTTGTCAGGGGGTGGCACCGGGGCGCCAAAAATCGAGGCCTAGGCACCGACTTGCTGACTCAAAAGTTGCAACATGTTATTTCCTTAAAAAATATGGCACCGGGGAGCCGGATCATGGCATCGAAGCGCAACTTCTCTGATCTCGACTTGCTGCAACATGTTCTTTTACAAAAACTTAGGGCCGGGGCGCCAAAAATTGAGGCTGATGCCTCACTCTAACTGCATCTTCTTGTCTTGAATGATGAATATAAACTTTAAACTCCTTGATTCTATCATCTGTCAACTTCAAAATGGATTGAAAATCCATATGATAATCCTATCCTTCCTTGCCTTGGGAGATACTGATTTATTCTTGGATCAAAAATCAAAAAGTGTAATGGGTTGCCTCCCATTTAACGCTAAATTTATCGTCTTCAGCCTGACGTCTCATTATGATTAACCAATTCTCGCTCTATCGAATTTCCTTCCATGCGGATTGTGCACTAGAAGTTCAGATCTCTTCCTAGCCTCTTCAAGAGGATTAGTTAGCCTCTTTTCTTGAATTTCATAGAGGCTATAGAAGAGCTGTTCTTCAGGGTCTTGAATAAATAATGGCTTCAAAATGCTGCTTTCCAAGGCTATGCATTGATCATCTAAGTCATATTGCACCTGAATTTTAGGAAGACAAATTAGAAACGTGTCGATATGATAGTTTTTAACTTTCTCCACTATATCAACCTCTATTTCTTCATCAATTTATTCTTCCACTTCCTGGCTTTCCATTGGCTCGACCAATTGTTCAAGCATGAATTGAGGGGCAAATTATTTTGCTACACAAATGGATATATCTTGTTTGATACCTGTAGTGACTTCGCAGGGCTCACTCAACGCAGTTTCCTTTGAGTCCTCCTCAATATCAGTTGAACAAGACTCTTGCTGCCTACTTTGGATTGTAGTAGCCAACTGCTCCACCTGCTTTTGTATGTTCAGATTAAACTCCATTTGGCTCGTCATGAATTGCATGAACACGTCCTCCAAAGATGACTTACTTTTAAGTAGTAATGACTTCACTGATTGATATGCTTGAAATCCTATTGACATCATATTATCTGATTGAGGGTCTCCATAGTTGTCCCATGCATCACTTGAATGATTAAGATAGCCTATAGATGCTGAGTAATACACACATTGATTGAGTAAATGTCCGTCGCCTCCACACAAATAGCAGTAAGTTGAATAAAAATTGTCCATATCCTGAATTGATTGTCAAAATCTGCAAATTGAGCTGGAGGTGCCCATGTATTGTCATACTCATGGAAACCCATTGTGCTTGTTGTTGAAAATTCTGCATTTGGCCAATGGTAAGCATTTGAAGCCATTGAAAATTGCAATACAAAAATCCTGAAATAAACTTTTATCAAAAGCAAAGAAAGAGAAGAAAAAACTATGTATAATATATACACAGTCACAGTAGACAACTGAAATTGTTAGGTACTAAGTTTAAAGCGCCAATCCCTGGCAACAACGCCAAAAACTTGATGAGCTGCGTATATGTCTATTAAAATGCTCGTTTTAACGCGAGTATATGTGGTGATCAAATAATAAAGAGTGAGTAGAATACCGTTCCCATGAGATTGTGTTAAATGGATTAGCACCTTAAATCTCAATTATTTAAGTGAATTGGTAAAAGGAATGAGATTTGGTTTAAAGAATTGAATTAAACTAAACTAAATAAAGTAGTAAATGACCAGAGTGGGGTGGATATTGCTGAGATTGCCTTGAGATGATTAAGACAGGTGGACATATGAATTCATTGAATCATGACTATGTTATTTGGTTCCAATTAAGTTAGTTGTTCAGAGATTACTAATCTAGGTTCATTCATATTCATATATGTCTTCCAACATATACAAACCTAACTAAGTTTTAGCTATGTGCTATGTTCCCATGCACACAAGTAAAATAAGATTGATAACCACATAACTTAATCAAAATTACACAGGGTTAATAGGTATATTTCTATCTATATTAACATTCAACATAAACAAGAGCTAGAATACCTGTGACTTATATATGGATCTTATTCAAATCCCACTTTTCCAAGCATGAGTTTGAATATTCGATCAATCCATAAGGTTGCAAAGCTTGTAAACGCATTAAGAATGATATATAAGGGTAATCTCAAGTAACACAAGTCACATCATAACAGTATTATCAATTCAAGTATAAGAAAACTAAATATCATAAGCTATGAGTCCAAATCCTACATATCTCCCACCATAGGAGGTTCACCCAATAAACATGACTTCAATTCCTATTAAAATCAAGTTACAATCATCTCACGCAAGGAGAATAACAAACAGGAAGAGACAGATGAGAAGAGGAGATGAAACTCAATGCATTTGCAGTGATAGCTTGGATCTCCACTTGCTCTTTTCTCCTTGCTTGAAGCTTTGGTTTCCTTCCTTTTCTCCACAGCAGCCACGACTCTCTCTCTCTCTCTCTCTCTCCCCCGAATCCCTAGGTTTCTATTTATAATGGGTAGCTTGTGCAACACATGTGCAGAAACTCGCGCGTACGGATGCGTAGTGGCGCCATGGCGCCAACTCTCCATGTGTTGCGTAACTTAGAAACCTTTTGGAATGTCCAGAAATATGATGCCTTGGTGCCTAGGCATAAACCTGCTTGCTTCTTCACTCTGCTCGGTTCTTCATTCGACTCACTTGCAAGTAATGGGGTGGTCGAGTCTCTCTGAAAGAAAGCTTATCTCGAATTGCCGAGGAGGATTCGATGTGGCAGGCATCTTAACAAATAGGGTGGGGCAAGTCAAGCAGGGTGGATTTTGGGCCCAAGCTTGGAATTCAGACGGAATAGCGGCACCAATGGATTCGGGTTTGTTAGGACGAAAGTGGAACCCTAGGGTCTAGCACTCAATTCACCCTCTTTTTCCCCATGCCATTCTCCTCCATCAAGTCAGTGTAGCGCAAGGTAGCCAAAATAATCTGTGAAGTGGGGTGGCCATGTAAGGTCAATCGAGTAAGCAGGGAGCAGCTATGTAATGGCATTTTTCTCTCCCTCAATCTAAGTGCGGAAATAGGCAGTCGTCCCAATCCCACCCAAAACCATAAAAAGGTCACAGCGCTAAGAGGAAGGCTGGTAGAGGTACGACCTGACGACGGCAACAACTATTGTTGCGGAATCCATAGCCAAAGGCAATCGACACCTAATTGCTATTGTGCACTCATGCTTGCAACTATTGGTGGTGAACCATTGGCAGCACTGAGTGATGCATGCGGTTGGGAGGACTTTCGCAAGGTAGAATTGGGAAGTTGATGCTGAGCACACATGCGCAGAATCTAGTTGTGGCCTTGTTGACTAAAAACAAGGATTGCTTGATGTCAAACCCTTTTGCTGCATCTAATCTAATATTAGGACAAATGGAGCCTTTTAGCTGTTTTGGTCTTCATTCACATTTTAGAGAGAATTTCCAGAAAAGCTCAAGTTGAATGTTTAACTGTGTTGGAAGATAAACTTAATTTAATTTTGGATTATCATGTTTTCATGCATCTAGTGTAATACATGAATGTAATAAGTAATTAGTACATGTACCTAGTGACAAGCATGCACCAAGTTAATTTCATCCATGCATAGATACATGTACCTAGTGATAAGCATGCATTTAGTTAATTTCATTCATGCATAGATATTTATGGTGTTCATGAATATTATGTGGAAAAAAAACATCACTGCTAGTATAAATAGATATGAAGATGTTCATTTGAAGATGAGTGAGAATGAAATAAATAGAGATTTTAATAAAAAAAATAGACGTCAATTTCTCCTTCTTTTTTTGTTTTGTTTTTTCTCTTTCTCCAACAAACTGGTATTAGAGCTTATGGCTATAAATAATGTTATTCCTTTTTAGTTTTCAAGACTTACAAGATGCTTGGGAGATCGTCGAGAATGGGCATGAGGAACCTGAAAGCGAAACAGCATTAAACCAAGCACAAAAGGATGCATTGCAGAAATCCAGAAAGAAAGATCATCAAGCTCTCACTCTTCTTCATCAAGGATTAGATGACGATATGTTTGTGAAAGTGGCAAATGCATCCACCTCAAAGGAGGCATGGGAGATTCTTCAAACAACTTATAGAGGTATTGAAAAGGTTAAAAAAGTACGTCTTCAAATATTGAGAAGTGAGTTTGAAACTCTTAGTATGAAAGAATCTGAGTCAATTTCAGAATATTATACAAGAACTTTGGCTATTGTGAATCAAATGAAAAGAAATGGTGAAAAAATTAAAGATATTCAAATAATTGAGAAGGTTCTCCGTTATTTGGAACCAAGATTTGAATATATTGTCGTGGCTATTGAGGAATCAAAGGACTTAATATCTATGACTATTGATGAATTGATTGGCTCTTTACAAGTTCATGAAGAAAGAATGAAACGAAGCAAATATGAAGTTTTAGAGAAAGTCTTGCAAACAAAAACCTCTCTTAATAACAAAGAGCATTTTATGGGACATGGCTATGGTTTCAAAAATCAAAGAGGCAGAGGTCGTGGTCGTGGAGTCAGAGGAGGAAGAGGAGATTCTAGAAACTTCACTAATGAAAGAAATCAAAATTTTGAAAGAACACAAAGAGGACGTGGAAGAGGAGTCAGAGGAGGAAGAACAAATGGTGAGAAAAGATATGACAAATCTCAAATTGAATGCCTAATTTGTCACAAATATGGTCATTATGTAGCTGAATGCAAATCTCAAGTAGAATGCTACAAATGCCATAAGTATGGACATTATGCTTCTGAATGTCGAAACTCACCTCAAGAAAAAGCTAATTTTATTGAAGATAAAGCAACAGATATTTAACCCACTTCATTGCTGACTCTAAAAGAAGATGAAAAAGATGATGAAAGCATTTGGTACCTTGACAATGCTGCAAGTAATCACATGTGCGTGACAAAAAAAATTCATAGAACTTGATGAGAAGGTTTTGGGCAGTGTTACTTTTGGAGATTCATCAAAAATTCAAATCAAAGGAAAAGGAAATATTCTTATTCAGTTGAAGAATGGAGAACACAAGATTATTTTTTATGTTTATTTTGTGCCTAACTTAAAAAGTAACATTCTCAGCTTGGGACAACTTATAGAGAAAGGTCATGAAGTTTATATGAAAGATTTTCATCTGATATTGAGAGATAAACATGAAAACTTAGTTGCAAAAGTTCTTATGACCCGAAATAGAATGTTTAAAGTAAATCTTCATACTGGTTCAACTATATATTTGAAATCTACTATAAATGATGATTTTTGGTTATGGCACATGCGTTTTGGGCACTTACATTTTGGAGGATTGAAATTGTTGAAACAAAAGCAGATGGTGAAAGGTCTTCCTTACATTGATCATCCAAAACAGATATGTGAAGGTTGTCTTTATGGGAAGCAGTTTTCGGAATAGTTTTCCTAAAGAAGCTATTACAAGAGCTATGAATCCTTTGGAAGTTGTTCATACAGATATATGTGGGCCCATCAAACCAAGCTCATTTGGTAACAACAATTACTTCCTTCTCTTCATTAATGATTTTAGTCGTAAGATATGAGTTTATTTTTTAAAACAGAAATCAAAAGCTTTCAAAGTTTTTCAAAACTTTAAAGCATTTTTTGAAAAATAAAGTGGTAATATCATCAAAGCTTTGAGGTCTGATAGAGGTGGAGAATTCATGTCCAATGATTTTAAACAATATTGTGATAAAAATGAAATTCGTCGCCTTTTAACAGTTCCAAGGTCACCACAACAGAATAGGGTCGTGGAAAGAAAGAATAGAACTATTTTAGACATGGCTCGAAGCATGTTGAAATCTAAAAATATGCCTAAAGAATTTTGGGCTAAAGCTGTTGATTATGCAGTTTATTTGTCCAATAGAATTCCGACAAAAAATGTCAAGGGAATGACACCTCAAGAAACATGGAGCGGATGGAAGTCAAGTGTTACTCACTTGCGTGTATTTGGAAGTCTGGCTTATACACATGTATCTAATCAAGTAAGATTAAAGTTAGATGATAAGAGTTCAAAATATGTCTTCATCGGTTATGACGCAAATTCAAAAGGCTACAAGTTATATGATCCATTAACCAGCAGAATTATCATTAGCAAAGATGTAAAATTTGATGAAGATGGTGCATGGCACTGGAAAATGCAGAACGAAAAAATTATAATTTTTCCCTATTTTCAAGACGATGAGCAATCAAGTGAAATACCAGATAATCATATCACTCCTCCATCTTCACCACCAGCTCATATTCCTCATGATTCATCATCATCGGAAGAAGAATCTTCAAGAAGAGCACATCGTTTCAGAAATCTTCAAGATATCTATGATGAAACAGAAATACTTACAGAGGCTATGAACAATTTGAATCTTTTTTGTTTTCTTGCAGGAGTTGAACCCATAAATTATGAAGAAGCAACACAAGAAAATGAATAGAGAAAGGCTATGGATGAGGAAATCAGATCCATCCAAAAAAATCATACTTGGGAGATTACATCTCTTCCACAGGGAAAGAGAGCTATTGGTGTCAAGTGGGTGTATAAATTGAAGAAAAATGCTAAAGGATAAATTGAGAAATATAAGGCCAAATTGGTTGTTAAAGGGTATAGTCAGATTGTTGGAATGGACTATGATGAGGTATTTACTCCTGTTGTTCGTTTAGAAACTATTAGATTGATTATTTCCCTTGCAGCTCAAAATAAATGGAATTTCATCAAATGGATGTTAAATTTGCTTTCTTGAATGGATATCTTGATGAGGAAGTATATATGGAGTAACCTTTGGGATATACTATTGACGGACATGAAGACAAAGTTCTAAAATTGAATAAAGCTTTATATGGTCTCAAACAGGCACCAAGAGCTTGGAATAGCAGGATTAATAAATATCTTTTAGAACATGAGTTTGTAATATGCCCTCATGAACATGCACTTTATTCTAAGGTATATGATAATGGTGATTTGTTGTTTGTTTGCTTGTATGTGGGTGACCTTATTTTCACAGGAAGCAATCCAAACACATTTAAATGTTTCAAAGAGGAGACGACTCAAGAATTTAAGATGGCAGATATTGGCTTGATGTCTTATTATCTTGGAATTGAAGTAAAACAAACAAATGAAGGCATTTTTATTTCTCAAGAAAGTTATACATAAGAAATATTAAAAAGGTTTAGAATGGAAAGTCGCAAACCCATAAACACACCTATAGCGTATGGAACATGTTGGAAATATGCGGAAAACTAGCTAAATCTATGTTTTGATGATTAACAAATCAATTTGAGTAAGTCTTGGCTACTAACATGTTTGTGGAAATGTTTAAGGCATATACACTTGAATACAATAAAGCATGGAAGGCCAAGTCGTTGTCCAAGTCGACCCCAAGATCGACTTCAAAAATAAGAATCTGTCCAGACTTGAAAATGAGAGAAGAACAAGTGAAGTCGCAGGCCAAGTCGACTCCACTTGAGACTTGGGAAGCCAAGTCGCAGACGAAGTTGACTCCAGCATCGACTTCAGACGGGAGAAACTCTCCAGAGTCGAATTCGGGACAGCGAAGTGCCGAAGTCGCACCCCAAGTCGACTCCACATGCGACTTGAGGTAAAGTCACAGACGAAGTCGACTCCGACATGGACTTGGATCGGGCAGAGGAGATTTTTCAGAAAGACAAGCCGGATTAAATGATTTCAAGATCAACTTAAGATTCTCAAGTCAAAGGCAAAGCTCCAAGCATATTTTCAAGATATGATAATTAAATGAATCAAAGGAAAAATCAACCAATACAAAGTCTCAAATATTCACAAGGTCTACGAAGAAGAAGAACAATCCAAGTTCAAGCAAGATGCATAAACCAAGAAGATTGTTCGAGTTCAAGACTCATGAGTTCAAGAGGTTTGCAAATCATGGAGCAAATGAAAGCAAGACACAATGATCCAAAAAGTAATACAAAAATACAAAAGAACTAAAGGCATGGAGAAGACTAAGCAAAAGAAAAAGCTTTCCAAGATTTCAAGTTCATAAAGCAAACTGCCGAGGTGAAGTCGCACCTGAAGTCGACTTCACCTGCGACTTGGGTCAAGTCGATACCCAAGTCGACCCGACCTGGAACTTGAAGTTGCGACGGAGAAGCGAAGTCGCACCCGAAGTCGACTCCATCTGCGACTTGGGCGAAGTCGCATCCGAAGTCGACTCCACATGCGACTTGGGTCGCAACGGTCGGAAACTATTCGAACGTTGGCGCATTTAATGCGCGCCAACCACCTTCTAACGTTCAGATTTCCTCCACAATTATAAAAGGGAGTTATTGTGGACGAGGGAAGTGGCTGAGATTCATTAAGTGTGCATAACTACCATCTACAAGAGCTTTAAAGAGATCAAGCCATTCAAAGAGGAAGAACTTCACTTCAAACTGCAAGAGCCCAACTTCTGAATCTTCAAAGCCAATACTACGAGTTCTTCTCCGCGCTAAATTCCTACTACACATCTGTAAAGTGTAGATTATTTTGTTATTTCATTTATTTGTGTTGAACTTGATTTAGTTTGAGGAACTAAGATCAAGTGTAAGCAAAGTAGTGTGTGATTGGAGTGTAACTCATCACCTACTTGTGCTGTGATTTGTTGATGCCCCCTCGAGCTGGAATCTAGAAGAGAGCAGTGACTCTAATTGTATTGAGAGAATATAATAGTGGAACCCAAGTCACAAGGAGTGTGAGCTTGGAAGAGTGGAGTAGGGAGGTTGCCCGAACTACTATAAAAATCCTATGTGCTTGATTTATTTCTGCTCTTTACATTACATTGCTTTCCATTTCGTTTCTTCATTAAAGGGGACCAGATTAATCCGGGGTTAAGTTTCTATTTAAGTTATAAATTTTTAAATACCCAATTCACCCCTCCCCTCTTGGGTTTTGCCATCAACTCGGGACCAACAAGTGGTATCAGAGCAGGTCTTTGAGTTTACTAAAGAGATCTTATTAATATGGCATCCCAATCTACTTCCGTTCCCGCATTTGCTGAAGGCCAATCCTTTACAAGGCCACCGTTGTTTGATGGGAACAATTTTGGATATTGGAAGCTTCGTATGAAGCAACTCATCATGGCTACCGACATGGATTCTTGGATTGCTATCCAAGATGGAGTAACCTTGCCTACCGATGAAAGAGCTTCCAAATGGACCGATGAGGAAGTAAAAATTGTTAAGAGCAATGCTAAAGCTATGAACTCACTATTTTGTGCTCTTACTGCTTCTGAATATGATAGAGTATCCTCTTGCTTGACCGCCAAAGAGATATGGGATACGCTAACCTCTATCTATGAAAGAACTTCTCAAGTCCAAGGGACGAGAAGAAATATTTTGATTGGAGAACTAGAAAATTTTAGAATGCTATAAACAGAAAATATTTCTGAAATGTTTGCTAGATTCTCAAAAATCACTAATGCTTTAAAAGGCTATATCTGAATCTGAGCAGGTTATGAAGATTTTGAGAGCTCTACCCGAATCATGGACTCTAAAGATCACTGCGATAGAAGAAGCCAAGGACCTTAACACACTAAAGCTTGAAGACTTAATTAGCTCACTCATGTCACATGAGCTAATCAAGAGAAGAAATGAAGATCAACACAGGGGCAAAAGAGCAATTGCCTTGAAAGCCGCACATGACACGGACGACACCTCTTCTTCTCAAAATGACGACGAGATTGCCCTACTCACAAAACGTTTCAGAAAATTTGTGAGGAAAGGCGGAAATTTCAGAAATCTCAAAGATAGAAATTTCAGAAATCTCAAAGATAGAAATTCCAGAGAGAAAAAGAAAGAACCAACCAAATGCTATAGATGCAGGGGCGTAGGACATATGCAAGCTCAATGTCCTGCACCGGAAGAGAGGCCAAAGGAAAATCATGAAGGCAGAAAATACCAAAGGCCAAAGGGAAGAGGCATGTATGTCAATGAAGAGACTTCATCAACAAGCAGCTCTTCAACCGGCGACAACGATGCAGCAAACTGCGCAAGAATATGCTGCATGGCACGGATCGAACAAGAAGAAGACTTGTTATGCCTAAACACAACTGAAGTTTTGGAAGAACAATCCACCTCAACAAAATGCACAAGCAATGAAGAGGTAACTTCCAAACCTTGCTATTCTCAATCAAGTTATTTTTCTTTTCATGAATGTCTCAAATGTGCTGAATTAGAAGAACTACAACTTGCATATGATTCATTATATGAGGAAATTAAAAAGCTAGGAAACAAGTTGTCATTGAAGAGACAACAATGTAACTTCGTTATTATTGAAAATGGAAAACTAGCTGAAAAATCAACAAAACTGAAAGAAGAAAATGAATCATTGTTGAAAGAGGTAGAGAAACTGAAAAAGGAGAACAAATCATTAAATGAATCATTAGCAAAGTTCTCTAATCCAGGAGAAAGTGTAAAAATATTTTTGAACATGACATCCCAAACAAATAAGAGAGGTCTTGGATACTATACATTTGAGCAAAAAGAAAGTGACAAATCAAATGTGCCAAAACTTGGAAAATGTCAAACCAAAACTGCACCTATACACAAGCCAAAAAGGAAAATGTTATGTGGACTAGAAGGCCAACACTTGAACCAGAAGATACTTGGAGGTCTACTCCAAGATTACCTATGGCTTGCAATTTCTGCAATAAAATGGGTCATAAAGCCTATAAGTGTAACTTTAAGAAATTATAAGACCATGGTGCAAAATTAGTTTGGGTTCCAAGGAACACAAGATTTGGGCTTTCAAAGGTAGAGCAACAAAGATTGAATAATATTACTAACCTAAATGGACCCATAAAATGGGTACCAAAGAGATGATATTTACCTTTTTATTTTTCAGATTTGTTTCAAGGCAAAGGCAAATAATGTGTGGTTCATGGACAGCGGTTGTTCAAGGCATATGACAGGAGAAAGAAGTTTATTTCACAAACTTAAGTCTTGCAACGATGGAACGGTTGCCTTTGGTAATAATGAGAAAGGTAAAATTAAAGATAAAGGAAATATTTATAGTATTTCTAATGCATGCATGGAGGATATTTTGTTTGTTGAAGGACTCAAGCATAACCTAATGAGCATTAGTCAATTATGTGACAAAGGATACAAGGTTGTGTTTGAATCATCCATATGTAATGTATTTGATGGAGAACATATCATGTTTAGCGGAAAAAGATATGGAAATGTGTATTTGGTTTCACTTGATGAACTAGATGGTCAATGTCTAATGGCCATTGATAATGATCCATGGGTTTGGCATAAGAGGCTTGGAGATGTAAACATGTCAAACATTAAAACTCTATGGAAAAAGAATTTGGTAGAAGGTTTGCCTAAATTGAAATATGACAAAGACAAAATTTGCAAGGCATGTCAATTATCTAAACAACCTAAGATGCCTTTCTCTACCAAAAAGGAAATCTCCACCACTAGGCCACTTGAATTGCTACACATGGATCTATATGGGCCATCCGATATTTTAACCATTGGTGGAAAGAAATATGTATTTGTTATTGTTGATGATTTTTCAAGATTCACATGGATAATTCTCTTAGCTAGCAAAGATGAAGCTTTCTCTATGTTTTCAACTTTTGTAAATTTGGTGCAAAATGAAAAACAAAGTACTATTATGACTATAAGAAGTGATCATGGTGGTGAATTTGAAAACAAACGATTCATAGAGTTATGTAATGAAAAAGGAATTCATCACACATTTTCTGCACCAAGAACTCCACAACAAAATGGAGTAGTTGAAAGGAAAAACAGAACTATACAAGAGATGGCTAGAACAATGCTAAATGAGAGCAATTTATCCAAGAAATTTTGGGGTGAAGCTGTAAGTACAGCTTGTCATATTTTGAATCGAGTTACCATTAGAGCAATCTTGAAAAAGACCCCATATGAGCTATGAAAAGGTAGAAAATGTGAGGACCAGGTATTTTATTCTATTTTTATTATAACTTTTCTCTATTTATGAGGTAACTTATGAACATGCTAGTAAGAAATTTATGATATTAATGGATACATAACATATATGGACACGACATTTAGGGGATGTATAGTGCATATGTGCATGTATGATTAGCGTTCCATTGATGGGCACTATGACTATTGTTTCCCTCGTATGAGTGGGAGAGTAAATTACTAATTGCAATTAGACCCGATCCATGCTTCGACCCGACCCGACCCGACAGGGATTCAGTAATAAAGGAAGCCCGCGCGCTAGGGTTCATTTTTCATCCCGCACCCGGCTATCTTCCTTCTTCTTCTCTTCCCGTTCTCTGCTTCATCTCTTCGTTCCCCACCAGTCAGTTCGGGCTAGCCATGGGTTCATTCAAGGAAGCTCTACCGACTGTTTGAGGATCATCGACTCTAATCGTGGAAGTTCCGAATCTCTCCGTCTAAATCTGGAGCACTTTTTTTGGGGGAAATTTCGATCCAGGTAAGTAGATGTCGTCCCTTCTCGATTTAGTGATGAAATTTTTATGTTAAACACGATGTGAGGCTAGAGGAAATGTGTAGCGCTAGATGACTCTATGGTATTAGGCATAGGGTTCGTAACAGTTAGGGTTCACGAGAAATTTACCTTGAATGTGCGATTTCTATGATGTAAAAGACTTCCTAGCAATTTTTATATTGTTGAAAAGTGACGTGAATTGATTTTCCCCAAACGAGAATATGAATCGAAGGTTATTTCATTTCGCGCTTATCATGTGTTTGATAAAATGCTTGTGTGACAGATCTATGTGTTGAATTTGAATTGTGCAGATGTTGTATGCGTGGTTTACGACATGTTTCATCGTTTATTAAGTATGATGTGTTATTTCAAATAGATGGTTATAGGGGTTGTTCATGGCCCCTGATTGACATGATGACAGGGTTGTTCATGGCCCTTAATGAACATGAGTAGATAATTGCTTGTGTTGTTTAATTTGTTTGTGGTTATGTGCATACGATCTTGGGAGTGGGTATTGGACCCATATGTATTAGCTCATCACTATACGAGTACTCATCATTATACTTATTTGCACTTTGTATCAACCACTATCTACTTACTGGGTCTATTTAGACTCATATCGTTTGTTATTGTGCTTTTAGATCACAGGTTGGATGGGGAACTTAAAGATAGGGCAAGTTGAAGATCAAACACAAGAGACCATAGCACAATGTGTTACTTTCAGTTCTGTTAGATTTGTGCTCTTTTTGATAGTCTTATATGTAGACAATTATTTAGGCAGATTCCCTTTGACAACTATAATGTATTTGGTATTTTGGATTGGATTATAATCCTTGTTGATGCACATATGCATGGTTAGTATATTTGCTTGATGTGTAAGGGTAATACTTAATGATTTCCTTTCTATATAAATGTCCTTATTATATGAAAATGCAAGTATATGAATATGATTGAATGTCACAGATTGAAATGTTTATGAATATCAGGTCATGTATTCCATATTACCCTTGTATGTTATGGGGAGATGCTGCCGAATTTTTCTTAGAGTGTGTAGCCCCCATTTATTAGTTATTGAGTATTTTTATGAATGGGGCGTTACAGAAAACCAAATATTTCATATTTTCATGCTTTTGGATGCACATGCTATGTTTTGAACAATGGAAAAACCAACTTGGGAAAATTAGATGCTAAAAGTGATGAGGCAATATTCCTTGGGTGCTCATCAAATAGCAAAGCATATAGAGTATTCAATAAACGAAACCAAGTGGTAGAAGAGTCCATACATGTTGTTTTTGATGAAACTAACCCATGCTATAAAAGAAAAGATGATTTAAGTGATGCAGATGATATAGCAAGTGATTTTGAAAAACTGCATGTGGAAAAGCAAGAAGATTCCATGGAGGAAAGGGTAAGTGAAGGTAATAATTTCTACAAACCTCCAACTGATTTAAAGTTCAAACATGCCCATCCAATTGAACAAGTTATAGGGAATGTATATGAAGGTGTAAAAACTAGAAGATCAAAACAAAATGTTTGTGGACAATACGCCTTTGTATCTAAAATTGAACCATCCACTCTTGATCAAGCTCTTGATGATGAAAACTGGATCATAGCAATGAAAGAAGAGCTAAATCAATTTGAAAGAAACCAAGTTTGGCACCTTGTTCCTAGACCAAATGATTGTACTGTTATTGGCACCAAGTGGGTCTTTAGGAACAAATTAGATGAAAGTGGACTTGTAGTGAGAAACAAAGCTAGACTTGTGGCAAAAAGATACTCACAAGAAGAAGGTATAGATTTTGAGGAATCCTATGCCCCGGTTGCTAGATTAGAGGCAATTCGCATCTTACTAGCTTTTGCATCTCACATGAACTTTAAATTGTTTCAAATGGATGTTAAAAGTGCATTTCTGAATGGTTATATAAATGAAGAGGTGTATGTAGAACAACCACCTGAATTTGAAGAAAAAGATCAATCTAAATTTGTGTACAAGCTAACCAAAGCATTATATGGACTAAAACAAGCTCCAAGGGCTTGATATGATAGATTAAGCAAATTTCTGATTGATCACGATTTTCAAAAAGGAAAGGTAGACACCACTTTGTTTATCAAGTATAAAGACAAGGATATATTGATCATTCAAATTTATGTTGATGATATCATTTTCGGTGCTACTAATAAAACTCTTTGTCAAGAATTTTCTGAGATTATGCAAAAAGAATTTGAGATGAGCATGATGGGAGAGCTAAATTTCTTCCTTGGACTGCAAATCAAGCAATTAAATGAAGGAATTTTCATTAACCAGTCCAAGTATATCAAAGAAATGCTAAAGAAGTTTGGCATGGAGAACAGCAAAGGAGCAAGCACGCCTATGAGCTCAACAATCAAAATGGACAAAGATGAGAAGGCAAAGCAGTTGATCTAAAATTGTATAGAAGCATGATAGGATCTTTGTTGTATTTAACTGCTTCTAGGCCTGATATATTGTTTAGTGTGTGTATGTGCTCTAGATTTCAATCATGCCCAAAAGAATCACACTTGGTAGCTGTGAAAAGAATTTTCAGATACCTAGTAGACACTACCAATTTAGGACTTTGGTATCCAAAGGGCTCTAATTTTGATCTAATCGGCTACTCGGATGCGGATTTTGCTGGTTATAAAGTAGATAGAAAAAGCACTAGTGGAACATGTCAATTTCTTGGAAGCATGTTGGTTTCATGGTTTTCAAGAAAACAAACTAGTGTTGCTCTATCTACGGCGGAAGCCGAATACATTGCCGCCGGGAGCTGTTGTGCCCAATTACTTTGGATGAAACAGCAACTTAGGGACTATGACATGGATTTTAAAGATATACCTATCAAATGTGATAATACTAGTGCCATATGTCTAACCAAGAATCCAGTCTTGCATTCTAGGACCAAACATATAGACCTTAGACATCATTTCATTAGAGAACATGTAGAAAATCATGACATATGTTTGGTGTATGTAAGAACAGAGGATCAAGTTGCAGACATATTCACTAAGCCCCTAGCAAAAGAAGCATTTTATAAGATTAGAAATGACATGGGAATGATTGAATTAACTTAGCATAAACTTAGGGGGAGCACCTGTTTAGGGGGAGCAAACCCACCTATCTCTTTACCCTCTCACTTTTTGATATATATTGACAAAAAGGGGGAGAAGAGTAGGATTTGAGCCTAAAGGGGGAGAAGAGTAAAAGTCCAAAAAGGGAGAAGAATAGGACATGTTTGGGGAGAAAAGTAGGATATATTTATTGAATGTTTTTATGATTGATTCAAATTGAAAAGTTTGCAAGAGCATGATGATAAAAATTTCAAAATGCTAAGTGAGCATGTTATTTTAAGTAATTGAAAGGTATACACTCAAATCTGTTTTGTCAATCATCAAAAAGGGGGAGATTGTTGAAAATATGTGGAAAACTAGCTAAATCTATGTTTTGATTATTAACAAATCAATTTGAGTAAGTATTGGCTACTAACATGTTCGTGGAAATGTTTAAGGCATATACACTTGAAGACAATAAAGCATGGAAGGCAAAGTCGTTGTCCAAGTCGACCCCAAGATCGACTTCAAAAATAAGAATCTGTCCAGAATTGAAAATGGGAGAAGAACAAGTGAAGTCGCAGGCCAAGTCGACTCCACTTGAGACTTGGGAAGCCAAGTCGCAGACGAAGTTGACTCCAGCATCGACTTCAGACGGGAGAAACTCTCCAGAGTCGAATTCGGGACAGCGAAGTGCCGAAGTCGCACCCCAAGTCGACTCCACATGCGACTTGAGGTAAAGTCGCAGACGAAGTCGACTCCGACATGGACTTGGATCGGGCAGAGGAGATTTTTCAGAAAGACAAGCCGGATTAAATGATTTCAAGATCAACTTAAGATTCTCAAGTCAAAGGCAAAGCTCCAAGCATATTTTCAAGATATGATAATTAAATGAATCAAAGGCAAAATCAACCAATACAAAGTCTCAAAGATTCACAAGGTCTACAAAGAAGAAGAACAATCCAAGTTCAAGCAAGATGCATAAACCAAGAAGATTGTTCGAGTTCAAGACTCATGAGTTCAAGAGGTTTGCAAATCATGGAGCAAATGAAAGCAAGACACAATGATCCAAAAAGTAATACAAAAATACAAAAGAACTAAAGGCATGGAGAAGACTAAGCAAAAGAAAAAGCTTTCCAAGATTTCAAGTTCATAAAGCAAACTGCTGAGGTGAAGTCGCACCCGAAGTCGACTTCACCTGCGACTTGGGTCAAGTCGATACCCAAGTCGACCCGACCTGGAACTTGAAGTTGCGACGGAGAAGCGAAGTCGCACCCGAAGTCGACTCCATCTGCGACTTGGGTGAAGTCGCATCCGAAGTTGACTCCACATGCGACTTGGGTCGCAACGGTCGGAAACTATTCGAACGTTGGCGCATTTAATGCGCGCCAACCACCTTCTAACGTTCGGATTCCCTCCACAATTATAAAAGGGAGTTATTGTGGACGAGGGAAGTAGCTGAGAATCATTAAGTGTGCATAACTACCATCTACAAGAGCTTTAAAGAGATCAAGCCATTCAAAGAGGAAGAACTTCACTTCAAACTGCAAGAGCCCAACTTCTGAATCTTCAAAGCCAATACTACGAGTTCTTCTCCGCGCTAAATTCCTACTACACATCTGTAAAGTGTAGATTATTTTGTTATTTCATTTGTTTGTGTTGAACTTGATTTAGTTTGAGGAACTAAGATCAAGTGTAAGCAAAGTAGTGTGTGATTGGAGTGTAACTCATCACCTACTTGTGCTGTGATTTGTTGATGCCCCCTAGAGCTGAAATCTAGAAGAGAGCAGTGGCTCTAATTGTATTGAGAGAATACAATAGCGGAACCCAAGTCACAAGGAGTGTGAGCTTGGAAGAGTGGAGTAGGGAGGTTGCCCGAACCACTATAAAAATCCTGGGTGCTTGATTTATTTCTGCTCTTTACATTACATTGCTTTCCATTTCGTTTCTTCATTAAAGGGGACCAGATTAATCCGGGGTTAAGTTTCTTTTTAAGTTATAAATTTTTAAATACCCAATTCACTCCTCCCCTCTTGAGTTTTGCCATCAACTCGGGACCAACAGAACAAAGTTATCAAAATTTGAGTATGGTGAGTACATAAATCCAACTTTCTTAAAAAATTTGGTTGGAAGTTTGCGGTATTTGACATGTACAAGGCAAGATATTCTGTTTGGAGTTGGGTTGATCAGTCGATTTATGGAAACTCTTACATCTGTTCACATGAAAGCAGCAAAGAGAATTCTTCGCTACATCAAAGGTACACTAAGTTTGGGAAATAAAAGAAATTAGAGAGAGAAAGAGAGAAAGAGAGAAAGAGAGAAAGAGAAGAGAGAGAGAGAGAGAAAATAGAAGAAATTGGAGAGAAAAGAAAGGGAGACAAGAAGCTAAAAGAAATTAACTAACAACTTAATTAAAACTATTCTAAGAAAGCAATTAAAGCTATGAAATTTAACTATTAAAGCAGGAAAGAGAATTACATTAAATTTAATCTAACAATTACAAAGCAGAAAATAAAGCAGTAAATCTAATCTAAAAATTACAAATTAAAATTTAACAACTATGAATGCTACTAACTATAATGCAGAAAAATAAAATTCACATCACCCATAAAAAGCGAATCTCCACGTAATGGAATTTTTATTGCTTGGCCCCACCTCCTTGCTAGGGGTCCCACAAAATGGGTCCCACCCAAGGGGTTGTGTGTGGGGTATGGTGTGTCTCCTTGGGATGAGTGGAGCCCTTTTTATAGTTGTGTGGCAGCCCTCTCTTCATTTGAAAAAGTCGATGTGGGATTTCACGTCTCTTTGCTAGAGTTGCTCTCCACGCTGCCTTATGTTGACTACTTGAAAAATGCATAGCAGGTGAAGATGGAGGGTGTGTTGCTGTTGCTGAAGCTGGGGAAGAAAAGGGGCTGGCTAGCTATCGGTTTGGGCAATGGAAAGCACTCGATCCCTTTTGGGTTTCCAAATCATCGCCGATTTGGAGAGAGAAGCTAGTGCAGCTTGTATCGGCCAGTGAAGATTTACGGCTTAAATTGAGAGGGATGTAGCGCTGTCAGGTCGGTTGATTGTATGGCTACTGTGTGGTTCGTTGCTTTGCTGCGCGTGGAGAGTCATGGCTGCTGTTGAGCTGCTGGTTGGGATTTTACTGGCTAGAGGGTTTAGAGGGATGGTCGGAATTAATGGGTTCGGCTGTTTGGAATTTTTGATGGCCGGTGACTGGGAAGGAGAAAGGGGCGGTGGAGAGGGAGTTGACGGAGGGGGCGCCGGAGGAGAATCCACCGATGGAGATGGCGAAGAAGCTGGCGGGGTAGTCGTCGGAGACGGAGATACTGCCCTCGGAGGAGACGCCGGTGCTGACGTAGATCGTGGGGGAGAAGCCGTGGGAGCAGGCATTGGTCTGAGAGGGATTGGATATTTTGGAGGGCTGAGTTGGACGCCATTGCTTCCATGGAGAAATCGTATGGATAAATTGCTTGGCGGTGGTGGGGTTGCTGCATCATGTTGGATTCGGGTCTGCTTGGTCGATCGACAATGGCTTGCCATTTCTTGTCGGTGAAGCTCGGAATGGATTTTTAAAGGCTGCTTGAAATCGACCAAGTGCAGGGGCTGGATTCTTCTTTGACTTCATGGAGACCACCACGGCTGCTGTTCGTGCTGGAGGATCTGGGGAAGATGGAGGAGAAGACGGGCTGGAGTTTTGATGGAGTTTGGTTGGAGAAGATGATGCTGATTTTTGGTTTGGGCTTTTGCAATTAGTTGCTACCGGAAAAATGGGTGCTGGTTGCGGTGGATTTTCGGTGGAGAGTGTTGGAAACAATGACTCAAAACAAAATTGACTAAAGTGTAAGTTTTGATGATTAACAAGAACTAATTTGAGGTTAAAAAGAATACTAATAAGTTTGCCAAGTGTTTAAGGAAAGCAAAGAGACCAAGTCGATCACCAAGTCGACTCGGACTTCGACTTGGTACGAAGTCGATACCCAAGTCGACTTCTCTAGGGACTTGGAATGGCCACAGGTGGACAGATTTGAAAATGGAAGGACTGACAGGTGAAGTCGCAAGTCAAGTCGACTCCACTTGCGACTTGGGTAGTCAAGTCGCAGACGAAGTCGACTTCGGAATCGACCTCAAACGACCAAAAGTGTCCAGCGCTGAAATCTGGTTCACGAACATGGCGAAGTCGCAGACGAAGTCGACTCCATGTGCGACTTGGGCGAAGTCGCAGACCAAGTCGACTCCAACTTCGACTTCAGACTTGAAGTTTGTATTTCCAAGCTTATCCAAAAGATCAAATTGAGAATAATCAAATCCAAAAAGGATGCAAGGACCATTTTCAAGAACAACTCAAGGTTCTCGAAGATCAAAGCAAGGATTCAAGATCAACATCAAATCAAGTCTATCAAGTCAACCACAAGTTCTCAAGCTTATTCAAAAGAAAGAAAACCAAGGATGAAAAAGCAGATCAAAAGAAGCTCAAAGCATTTCCAGCAAAAGTCGAGTCAAGTCGCAAGTCAAGTCGACTTCAGGATCGACTTGAGTCGAAGTCCAAAGCCAAGTCGACCAAAGACTCAGACTTGGAATCTGGAAGAACTGGAGTCGCAGGCCAAGTCGACTCCAGGTGCGACTTGGAATCCAAGTCGCAGGCCAAGTCGACTCCATCTTCGACTTGGAGTATAACGTTCGAATTTTTGAACGTTGGAGTTCATTTATTGCGCGACAACCACTCCTACAACGTTCCAATCTTTCTCAC
Organism: Annona cherimola; assembly: GCA_030490835.1. Lineage (NCBI taxonomy): Eukaryota > Viridiplantae > Streptophyta > Magnoliopsida > Magnoliales > Annonaceae > Annona > Annona cherimola. The sequence goes on along the minus strand of CM059975.1, from coordinate 85,878,358 downwards.
TCTATAAAAAGACATTCAAATGAACGTGAGAAGATACAATACACACTACACTAAGGATCATAGAGAGAAAAGAAGTGCAAGAAAGACTTTCAAATTCCTTTTCTCCATATTTGAGTGATTCAAAGGAAGAAAGAGCTTCAAACTGCAAGTTGCTTCAACGATCATCATCCAAGCTGCCTTTGATTTCTTCCTCGAGCTCAATCTGCCTACACAAATCTGTAAAGTGTAGTTTCATTTATTTCATTGTCTTGTTGTATAAATCTTGATTTAGCTTGGGTAGCTAAGATCAAGTATATGCAAAGTAGGGTGTGATTGGAGTGAGACTCATCACCTACTTGTGCAAGTGATTGTATATGCCCCCTAGAGCTTTGAATCTAGAAGAGAGCAAGTGGCTCTAGTTGTATATGCCCCCTAGAGCTTTGAATCTAGAAGAGAGCAAGTGGCTCTAGTTGTTATGCCCCCTAGAGCTTTGAATCTAGAAGAGAGCGGTGACTCTAAGTGTATTCGTGGAATACATAGTGGAACCCAAGTCACAACGGAGTGTGAGCTTGGAAGAGTGGAGTAGGGAAGGTTTGCCCGAACCACTATAAATCTTGTGTTCTACTTATTTTTACTGCTTTATCTTATTTGCTCTCCATTCGCTTAAAAAGGGGATTAACCTTTTCAAGGGGTTAAGATTTTTAAGTTTACAAAAGAAATTTTAAAGAACCCAATTCACCCCTCCCCTCTTGGGTTAGGCCATCAACTCGGGACCAACAGAGAGAAGATGGTGGGTTTGGGTTTCAGATTGCCTTTCATTATTGGAAAATTGGTTTGGGGAAAATGGATGGTTCGTCCCTTGTTGAAGACCGGGCTGTTCTTTGCTTGGATTTACATGGTTGCTGGTTTTGGAGTTGCCGAAATTGCCTGGACGGCCGTGCTTTCATGTCTACGGTCGGTTTGGGGAAGATGGAGCACCATAAATGGTGCTCCGGTGGTGCTCCGACCATCTGTACTTATGCAGAAAATAAGAACGTGATTTTCCATATTTGATTTCTGTTAAAATAATTTTAATAAACCCACGTAGACTTTTAATTTACTTTTGAGTGCTTTTTGAATTTATTTTATTTTATCTTAAGATTTTATAATGATTTACTTTGCACCCATATTTCAAAGTTAGCCTATTTAATCCCTTTTAGCATGTCTAATTATTTTTATAATTTCATATTTTTCAAAATATTGCAAAATGACCCGTTTTATATTAAAATTAAAGATTCTATCAGAAATATGATTTTCATACAATTCCACTTAAAACGTGCGTTTAATTAACATTTTAGACTCAAAAAGTGTGAATTTAATATGAAATTACCTGAAAATTTTTAGACTTATCACTGTACTTGGTCTATAGGTGGAATCTATACACACATGAATTCAGGTACGCTTCCGCATCACATGATTTCCAACATGTGGTATCAAAGCTCACGTTTCGATTTTGGGTATAATCGATTCCACCCATACAGATTTAATGATGCTTGAAATATTCATTATTAGAATATTCATTTATTATTATTATTATTTGGCATGAATTCAGATATACATACATGCTATCATAATTGGATTTGTTTATATTATCAACCATATGCAATTGACGGCATGACTCATGAAAATCCATGTTAAAATTCTGCCTAATGTTATTTTTTTAAATTCTGGTTTAATTAAAGACCCAAAACATGCTGTTAAGAATTAGCCGGATGATGTTTTGATGGATTTAGACCCATTAATTAAAATAAAATAAATAAATAAATAAAATACCATGCCCGATGCCTGCCGCTGCCATGCCCAATGCCCGGATTCTGTGCATGTTGCCGGAATCGAAGAAGAGAACGATCAGCGCCATCGATCAACGCCAAAACCGGTGCTGGACAGAGCTGGACGGATGCGCCGTCGATCTGCTGTCGCGACGATGACACCGGGACAACCGGCCATTGCTGATGGCGGTGACAGAACAGATAGCGGCAGCATGCGACACCGGAAGACAGCAGGACGATCGGCCGCTAGTTGCCGGATGGAGCCTGGATGGAGATCTGCTGAAAGGAGAAGAGACGCTGTTTCCATCGGCAGCAGCTACCGGGCGACTGGCTGGAACTGGAGAAGAGACAGCACTGTGCGGCGGTGTCGGCGTCGGCGGGGACGGCGGCGAGTAGCAGCGGCCCAACGACGGCGGCGGGCGGCTGCTAGGGTATGTGCGGCTAGGGCTTCTCTTGTTTGGGGAAGAAGAGAGGAATTTTGCATATAAACCCCGGACAAAATTTGCAAATGAATCCCTAGCTATATATATATATATATTTTTTTTACAACTGGGTTTCCTTTCTGGTTAAGTTGGGCCTGGGCCTTTTCCAAGGATGCCCACTAGGCCCAACCCATATCCTGCAAGCCCATTTTACTTGAATAGGCCTCAAGCCCAAGAAGCCCATCAGTTGGACTAGTTTAGCTAAGCCCATTTCCGGGCCCTTTTTGTGTTTGGGCTTAAACCAACATTATCGGCCCATGTAGTTGGCCCATTTCAGGAGTCCCAACTTCACAAGCCCAGCTTCACAGGCCCATCTGGGCGGCTCGTTTTAGCCCATAACAGGGTAGAACCAAGCCCAATAGCCCATTATGAACTATCCATACATATATTAACATAATTCTTGATCCTTTTATCCAAATTGGATGATCAAGTAGTCGTTTTCTATGTCTTTGGATATTCTGGATCTAATGAAAGGGTCTGATTAAGCTAAATAGGTCAATAAATCTAACTTTTGAATATTTATGCAAATTTTTTTGAATTATATGTGCAATTAATTCATGTGATTGGTATATAAATGCCTAATTAGCAATATATATTTATGATTTATTGCTTTCCAATGGATTCAGCATTAATTCATGTGATTAGTTTATAAATGCTTGATTAGCAATTTATTTATGATTTATTGCTTTCTAGTTATTTTTTAAACATGCAATGTATATATATATATGAATAATTATATAAATTATGATTATTAAATTTTATAGTGAGATTATATTCTATGGTATGACTAGAGGTTGGTGTCTAGGCAAGAGGTATTGAAGAGGATCACGTGGTTATTTAATTAGGTCTCTGCTATGCAGGGGGAGCCTCCCACGCCCCACCTCACTTACCTGGCTGACCAAAAGAAATAATATGGAATTTAATCGCACGTAATGAATTTAATAATCATTATTATTGAATTATTCATATATATGTATATTATACTCTGTAATTTATACTAATAATTTTGATTGTGTATTTTTAGTTGCCCCAAAAGAGTCTAAAATACATTTTCAAAATTATTAATTAATAGAGAAAATATTATTTTTTATTTTTCTCATAATAGAAATTGCAATTAATTGTCATTATGCAATTTATGTTTAATAAATATTGTTCATCTTTATGTCTTATGTTGCCCTGAAGGGTCTAAGATGTTTAGTTAATCAAATTTATTAAACAAAGAGAGAATAACATAACTTTTCCTCTCATAATAGAAATTGCATTATTAAAGAATATTATATTATAGTTTTACCCGAAGGTAGCTATAATTTAATATTTATCAATAATTAATTAGAACTGCATAAACACGGAAAATTTTCTACCCAAAGGTGGGGATTTCTTGGCTTTGTGTATTCATAATTAATTATTGCATATTATTGTTTATCATAGCATTATTGAATATAATCATGCATTATTGCTTGTGTGATTAAATTTAAAATTTTAGCTATGATTAATTAATGTTAATGGAATTGTTACATAATATTTTATCTGAATCATAATGGTAATGTGAGTTTAATCTTTTTTTTTTTACAGCTATGGCTCCTATTCCTCAATCTCATATGTCTAATATCCCGACACTGAATGGATCAAATTACTCTAATTGGCATGAGCAATTACTTATCACCTTAGGATGTTTGGATATGGATTTAGCCCTTCGTGTTGCAAAACCTAGTGACTTAACGCCTGAAAGTACTGATAGTCAAAAGATTCAATTTGATAAATGAGAGCGTTCCAACAGGTTGTCTCTCATGATTATAAAGAGTACAATAGAAAGGAACATCAGGAGCTCTATTTCTGACCCTGAAAATGAAATTGCCAAAACTTATCTAGACTCAATTAAGGAAAAATTCAGTGGGTCAGATAAAGCATTGGTTGGAATGCTCACTAATAAATTGACTTCAATGAAATATGATGGCATTTGTGGAGTGCGAAAGCACATAATGGAAATATCAAATATAGCTGGGAAACTTAATGAACTAGGGATGAAAATCTCTGACTCTTTCCTAGTCATATTTGTCTTAAACTCTCTTCCATCTCAGTTTTCTCAATTCAAAATCTCCTATAACACACAAAAGGATAAATGGACTTTAAATGAATTAATATCCATGTGTGTACAAGAGGAAGAGAGATTAAAGCAGGATGATCAATGACTATCTATTTCACATCGACTTCTAAGCAGTACAAGTTAAAGAAAGGAAAATAGAAGAATAAATTCCCATTAAAGAAAGGCTTAGAGGATGGATTGAAAAAGTCCGCTGAGAAGTGTCATTTCTGTAAAAAGAAAGGACATTTTAAGAAAGATTGTCTCAAGCGGAAGAGTTGGTTCGAAAAGAAAGGTAACAATTACGTACATGTTTGCCTTGAAACCAATTTTATAAATGTATCCTCTAATTTATGATGTATTGACTCTGGTGCTGCTATTCATGTTTCAAACTCTTTGCAGGCATTCCATTCAACCCGCAACCTAAAACCACATGAGTCATCTATTTTAATGGGCAATTTGACCAAGTCTAAAGTTAAAGCAGTAGGAAATTGCAGGCTTTGCCTTGACACAGGGCATTTTTTAGAACTGCATGATGTTTTCTATGTTCCGTCCATTTCTAGAAATTTAATCTCTTTGCCAAAATTTGATGTAACGGGTTATTCTTTCAGTTTTGCAAACTCAAAGTTTTCTTTATTTAAAAATTCTATTTTAGTTGAAACTGGAACATTGTTTAATGGTTTATATCGAATAAGTGCAGATTGCTCATTTATTAATTGTTCATCTACCTTAAATGTATGTGCTGGTAATAAACGTGGTATGATTGATGAAAATTCCTCCATGTTATGACATAAAAGGTTGGGTCACATATCGAAAGAAAGGATGCTAAGATTAGTAAAAGATGGGGTATTACCTTCTCTAGATTTTACTGATTTTAGTATATGTATCAATTGTATTAAAGAAAAACAAACCAAAACTCAGAAAAAGAGTGTCACGAGAAGCAATAAACTTTTAGAATTGATCCACACCGATATTTGTGGTCCATTCTTATCATGTATTGGAGGTGAAAAGTACTTTGTCACGTTTATTGATGATTTCTCACGTTATGGTTTTATTTTCCTATTACATGAAAAGTCTGATTCTTTGAATACTTTTAAAATATTCAAAGAATTAGTAGAAAAGAAATTGGATAGGAAAATTAAAGTTGTGAGATTTGACAGGGGCAGTGAATATTATGGTAAACATGGTCAATTAGGTTGAATCCCTGGTCCATTTGCTAAATTTCTAGAAAAAAATGGTATTGAACCTCAATATACGATGCTTGGAACTCCCCAATAAAATGGTGTTGCTGAAAGGAGAAATCGTACTCTCATGGATATGGTGAGAAGTATGATTAGCAATTCATCTTTACCCTTATTCTTGTAGAGTGAAGCCTTGAAAACTGCTATGTATATCCTTAACAGAGCTCCCAGTAAAGCTGTTCCTAAAACTCCATTTGAGTTATCGACAGGCAAGAAACCCAGTTTGAGACATATGCATATTTGGGGCTGTCAAGCAGAAGCAAGGATACTCAACCCACAAGAAAAGAAATTGGACCCAAGGACTATTAGTTGTTTCTTTATTGGGTATCCAAAATGGTCTAAAGGGTATAGATTTTACAGTCCATCCCATAATACTAGGATCATTGAGACCGGAACAGCTCGATTCATTGAAATTGGCGAAAATAGTGGAAGCACAACTCCACGAAATGTGGAATTTGAGGAAATTAGAAATCTTTCCTCTAGTTCATCACTAATAGATGCAAAAATTGAGATTATTGATCATAACATGACAGATCAACAACCAGAAATTGCTGTGCAGCCCACAGAAGAATCGATCTCAATTCCAAATGACATTTATCAATATGATAATGTAGAACATATTAATGAGCCAAGAAGGTCTAATCGAATAAGGAGACCTGCTATTTCAGATGACTACATTATATATTTGGAAGAATGTATTGACGATCCTTGTATTGAAAATGATCCATTGACATTCAAAGAAGCCATTAATAGTGAAAAGTCTGAATTATGGATCAATGCTATGAAAGATGAATTAGAATCCATGTTTCGAAACAAAGTTTGAGATCTTGTTACGTTGCCTAAATGGAGCAAACCTGTTGGTTATAAATGGATATTCAAAACCAAACGGGACCCTAAGGGTAATGTAGAAAGGTATAAAGTCAGCCTTATTGCCAAAGGATCCACACTAATAGAAGGCATTGATTATAAGGAGACATTTTCACCTGTCTCCAGAAAAGACTCATTCAGAATTATTATGACATTAGTGGCTTATTTTGATTTAGAATTACACCAAATGGATGTAAAGACGGCATTTCTGAATGGGGATTTAGAAGAGGAGGTATACATGATGCAACCTGAAGGATTTGAAATGGAAGGAAAGGACACATTAGTATGCAAATTAAAGAAATCTATATATGGACTTAAACAAGCTTCCCGACAGTGGTATTTAAAGTTTAACAAAGTTATCACTTCCTTTGGATTTACAGAAAACATTGGTGACCAATGTATATATCTAAAGCTGAGTGGGAGCAAGTTTATATTTTTAATTCTATATGTAGATGATATTTTGCTTGCTACTAATGATTTAGGTCTTTTACATAACACTAAAAGTTTTCTTTTTGAACATTTTGATATGAAAGATATGGGTGAGGCATCATGTGTCATAGGCATTGAGGTCCATCGAAATAGGCCTAAAAGACTTTTAGGGTTATCACAAAGGGCGTATATCAATAAAATTTTAGAAAGGTTCCAAATGTCAAATTGCTCATCATGTGAAGTGTCAATCTTTAAAGGTCAAAAATATGGTCTGCATCAGTGTCCACAGAACGAGATTGAGAAACAGGAAATGAAGTTCATCCCATATGCTTCTGCTCTTGGGAGCATGATGTATGCGCAGGTTTGCACACGTCCTGACATCAGTTATGCTATGGGATTACTTGGAAGATATCAAAGCAATCCAGGAATGGAACATTGGAAAGCAGTAAAGAAAGTAATGCGATATCTCCAAGGAACTAAAGATTATAAGCTCACATATGCAAAAACTGATCAATTAGAAGTGATCGGTTACACAGATTCAGATTATGCTGGTTGTACAGACAGCAAAAGATCCACGTCAGGCTATGTTTTCCTATTAGCCGGTGGAGCAGTTTCATGGAAGAGTGGGAGACAAAATCGTGTAGTTGACTCTACCATGGAAGCTGAATTTGTTGACTGTCATGAAGCATCCTCACATTCACTTTGGTTGAGGAAATTTATCTCAGAGCTTAAAATTATGGATTCTATCTCTAGGCCTCTGAGAATCAGTTGTGACAATTCATCAGCGATTAGCTTCTCCAATTATAGAAGAATTACTGGCGCTAACAAGCATATTGATGCTAAGTTTATGTCAATACAAGAAAGGATTAATGATCATCTAATATCGATTAGCTTTGTTGGTACTGCTGACATGATTGCTGATCCCATGACTAAGGCCCTGGCGCCTAAGGTCTTCTCTGGACATGTAAGAAACATTGGTCTTGTTATGTAGGATAATTATTGATGTAATCGATACACTTTAAGATCTTATGTTGGATGATTATTTTCTTTTGTTTTATTATGGTATTTTGTTGACAATTTTATGTGATTTGGAATCAAAAGATTTTATCTATATTAATGTGGGACATTAAAATCACATAATTGTAAATCTGCTATTAAGAACTTAGTTAAGTAAGTTTGTTAATATCGTGATACATGGAAGAAAGTATGTTTATATTGCATATAACCGCCATGATCCATGTTGACAAATTTTCTTAACTTAAGTATTAAAGTTGGATTACATATGTAATGACTGGGCATAATTTTTCAAATGAATGCACTTGTTCGGTAATTTTTCAAATGAGTGCACTCGTCCGGTAATTTTTCAAATGTTAAATCCAAGGATTGTATTTTAATATAATTTTCTTTTCTTTCTTAATTTTTTATTTAGGACAAGTGTGAGAATGTTAGAGTTATACTCCTATAAGGTGTCTTAATTAGATAATAAGTCTTGGATTTAAAGAAAGCCCAGTCATATCTGAATTGCGTACGCAATCCGAGTTCAGGTAGAACTACACTTCTAATTGAGTCATGATGGGAAGGGCTCTATAAATAGAGGAGTCTAGGTCCATCTCTCACACGTTTACATCACTAATGGTTCCCATCTACCGCTTGTATTATAGAGGAGAAGTGTTGGGGGAGAAGACCTCGTGCTTTACTCGGTCTACAGGTGAAATCTACACACATATGGATTCAGGTACGCTTCCGCATCATATGATTTCCAACAGTACAGTCCCTGGCAAACTATGCATCAAAAGACAATGACGTCTGTAAAATTTTTCTCCTCTTTCACTTCTCATTATGGTTTCAACTTTTACCTATGTAAAAAGTTCCAGAGACATGCAAAAGCTGTTAATTATTTATGGGATCTATAATGTATATAAAATTGTTAAATGCCTTATTTCTGTCTGAACGTACTAAATTTTTTTGTTCGAAAGGTAAGAATTGCTTGTTAGGTTTCACTGTTGGATTTTCAGAAGCACATGGTTACAACCACAATTATGCTGATGGTGAACCATCACTTTATTATTTGCATTGCAACTTCACTTTTTCGTTGGGATTGTGTTTACCATATAACACCTTGGAACAGAATGTATGAGATATCTCCGTAAGATATTTCACTAATATTATGTAACTAGTGAAATAAGAAAAAATCAAAATGTGGAGAAGCGTATCCAATAGGATCATAAAAGTTCGGAACAAAGCAATGCATAGGTTGAGCTTGGCTTGCGATGCGAGCTTCGCCCCACCAATTCACAAGTCCAATCTCCTACTGAAAGCTTATCTAAACTTGTACTTGCAAGATTGACTTGGTTTATTAAGTTTTTAACTCTATTAGGCAGAAACAATGGGCCAAAGTTTGAAAATTAAGGTTGAAGACTTGGAGATAGTGTTGCTTTTGCCACCCTACATATTTCGAATCTTTCTACTGTAATTGCTAATGATATTAGTTAAATAGATATTTTGTTGAAAAAGTACAGAAAATTATTTAGGCGGCAAATGAAGAGACGGAGGTAGAGTTGAGGGTTCTAATTGACCATTGGAGAAAAGCCACAGAGATAGTTCTCGCCATACTTTCGAGTAATAATGGAAAGTTGATGGAGAGGAGTGTGAACCAAGTGCTTGTCGTTAAAAGTACTATGATTACCAATTTAATTAAAATTAACCAAAACACATTAAAGCTTCTACTGTACGATAGTGTAGAACAACGGTGAGTCAGGTCGAATCCATAGAGAGACTATATAGTTTTAAATTACTTAAGCAGAAATGAGAGAGAAGAGTGAGAGAGGGTATAGAGAAGAGAGAGAAAGAGATTAGAGAGAAAGGAGAGAAAATTAGAAAGGGAGAAAGAAAGAGAGAGAAAAGAGAAATTAGAGAAGAATTTATAATTAACTAAAATTAAATCTAAACAAGGAAAGCAATTAAAATATTATAGAAGTAAAATTTTAATGTACAAAATTAAGAATGAAAATTACATTAAACTTAATTTAAAAATTACAAAACATAAAGTAGTAAATCTAATCTAAAAATTATAAATCTAAAATTAACAACTACAAAGCATAAAAAAATTATAACTAAAAGAAAATTTATTTATCACAAATTTTTACTCGAAGACTACTCTTTTGAGGAGCAATATAAACCTTTGGAGCATTACCACTTGGCATGTGTGCGAGAAGGGTGTGTGTTGGGATGTGTGGAGGGGTCCTTCTTATATAGAGTGTGGGGCACCCTTTGGAAAGCTTGTCCCAGCGATGTGGGATTTTTGCACTTATAGCCCACTGTAGCTGCCCTTTGTCGTGGATCTCTTTTGCTTTGGCTTGCCTGTTTCGATGAAGAGGAGAAAAATGTAGTGGCAAAATCTACTGGCTGAAAATGCGCTGCTACGCCTGTTGAAGTCACTGATTTGATTGGCAAGAGGAAAAATCGATGGCTATAGGTTTGCGGAGAAAGAGAGAGTGATCGGACATGCCTGTTGGAATCTACCGGAGCCGAACTCGCCACTTGCCGGATTCAGGGATTGGATTAGAGAGCTGTCGGTGGTGAAACAGAGAGGGGGCGGTGGCTGTCGGTTGAAGAGAAGAAAATGGGCAGTTCGGTGGGATTGGTTTCGTCGCTGCTGACCAAGGTTTGCGGCCGTGATCGGTGTTGAAGAAGGGGGCTGCTTTACGTCAGGTGCTTGCTGACGGATGATGGAGCTTGAAGTTTGGATGCCATGGTTGCTTGTTTGGGGGATGGTGGAGTACCGAATCAAGCTTGAATGGACGGCCATCGCTGCTATTCTTCTCACGAACTAGATGGGTGCCTTGGTCGCCGGAAGAGGGAACGGCATTTGGGGAAGATGGTGCACTAGAATATGGTGCTCCGGCGATGTGTGGTCGCCTATACTCATGCAGAAAATTAAAACGTGGATTTAAACATTTAATTTCTGTCAAAATAATTTTAATAAGCCCGATAGATTTTTAATTTACTTTCTAGCCCCTTTTGAATTGATTTTATTTTATCTTAAGATTTCATAACGGATTACTTTATACCCATATTTCAAAGTTAGCCTATTTAATCCTTTTTAGCATGTGTAATTATTTTTATAATTTTATATTTTCGAAAATACTGCAAAATGACCCATTTTATAGTAAAATTAAAGATTTTATGAAAAATATAATTTTCACAAAATTTCACTTAAAACATGTATTTAATTAATATTTTAATATTTAATTATGTGAATTTAATATGAAATTAAATAAAAATTTTGAGATTTATAGAGAGATCAATCTCAATGGTTGCAGAGGGTTCAAAAGAACCCAACCTATGTACGTTGGATTTTAGATCAGAATAAACAAATAGCAAACTCTTCCATAAAAGCGTTAGAACCTTGATAAACAGAAATCAATCTAAAAATGATGAAATGCTAATATCAAACAAACTAGTCGAAAGGGAATCTAAAGATCTCCAAGAGGCACAAATCAGACGAAGAAGAAGTACAACTCACAGAAGAATGGCCAAGAGAGGAATAAGAAGAGCAACTAAGAGAAGATCGACGACAGATCTACACGATTGCTCGTGATTACGAACGAAAAACGACAGCTCTGCACGGTGGCATCAGATTTAGAGAGGATCACTCTTCGCTGGCTTCACATCTAGAGCGGATTGGCCTTCAAGTCGAGAGAAAAATAGGGAGGGAAGGAGTAGCGAGTGATTTTGAAAGGGGGAGGATAAACCCCAGAACGAAAAGGGAGTTAATTCCTTTTGTGTTTACTTAGGATGAAGGCACGTGTGGCTAGTAAAATAAGTTATCCGCAGGCATGTTTTGTGTATTCCATAATCTTGAATAAAGGGGAAGAAGCTAGGGTATCCACCCAACATAAATGAGAATCTTCTTCGATCCAAAGTTGCCAATTCATGTCTAATGCGAGTTGACCGGGAACCGGGCCTGTGTCCGGTTGGTTTATGTGCAGTCCGGTTTAATTATATTAAACCGTAAGAACTGTCGAACCGGACATCGCGGTTCGACCGTATGCAACCGGTTCGGCAGTTCCGTGAAAAAAAAGGGGTTCGGCAATCCCGTTGTCTTCCGCACCAACGTAGACATCTGCCGTTCGATGACAGGGGCAGAACTCCGGACCTTAGCGCAAAGGCTGACGGGCGACTGCCAATCGGAGCCGTGCTGCCAAGGCGCTGAGAAAAGCAGAATCGGCAATTGCCGACCTTAATCTGATCCGAGCGGCGACGAGAGAAGCTGCTGCAGCGCCATCGTCGATCAGCCACTCGATCTCCAGAATAAAAAAGATCCACGAGTTCTCTACTTTTGTTATATCAAACAAAGGCAAATGGGTCCTAAGATGAATGGATCCTCATCCGCTTCGTCAACTTAAACCATTACGGCTTGCTCTGATGCATTCTATCTGAGAGTTTGGTGTGTGGATAGTGGATACTGAAGCCTTGAGTGTCCCGCATCTATTTTCTTGGTTTCATACCAGGGGCAGAGGCATAATAAGAGGAGATTCCATAGATTACAATTCCTTACGTTTGAGAGCCAGTACCTCTTATGATCGATGACGATGGAGCATGAAACGGATTGGGATGGAGATAGAGATGAGAGATGGAAACAGAGAGCGTTTTCTGAAAGTGATGATCGTCGGATGACATTTTGAAATGTTATATTTGCTGGAAATGGGTTCGGTCATTTGTATTTGGGTTTTGAATTTGATTGCAGATGGTCGGCAGCTGGATTTGGGGGTGATGGAGTACCAGAAATGGTGCTCCGGTGGTGCACGGTCGTTCGGTGTTCCTGCGGTGCATTTAAATTCGAATTTAAATATTAATTATTCGATAAATAATTTCAATAATATCATATATCATCTTAGTTTAATTCACTTTATTCTTTTATTTAATTTATCTAAATACAATAATATCCTTTGTTCCCCGTATTTTAAAATATAATTGTAGTCATATATGTATGATTTTTCCAATTAAATAATTTTATAAATTTGCCCAAATTATATTAATAAGCTAATAAACATTTCAACATTAAAATTTTCTAGCCTATTGATTCATAATTTTATATTTTCAAAAAAAAGTTGCAAAATGACCCGTTTTATAGCAAAATTAAAGATTTTATGAAAAATATAATTTTCACTATATTTCACATAAAATCTGTATTTAATTAACATTTTTATACTCAAAAAGTGTGAATTTAATAAGAAATTATATGAAGATTTTTAGAATTATCAGAAAGCACAAATAATAGATATGTATGTATGATTGCTACGGCCTACCCCCATCCCTACTGCAGCCTGCTCCTGTCCCTCCTGCATGTTTTATACTTATATTGTTGTTTTTAAAATCTAACATATATATTTAGGATTTATGAAAATATAATTTTATCAATATATTTATTGAAAATTTAAAAATAATTTAATATTTATGATATCATAAACATGTCATGCTGACGTCACCGGTTCAAACCGGTTTGCTTAACCGGTTGAACCGGTTCGAACCAGACCAGCTCCTTTACCGGTTCAATCACCGGTTCGGTTCTGACAACATTGGTTCTAGTTGAAAATTTAATAGATTTTAGGAAAAATTCCCAGCATGCTCATAGCATTGGGCCATTATTCCTCTTAGATCCATAATATTTCAAAAATTCTTTTAGACACCCACAACCAATGTTTTAAAAACCGAACCGGGAACTGAACCGTTTTTATGTCCGGTTCAAGTCCAACCGGTTCAACCGTGGTTCAAACCTTTTTGAACCGTGACGTCAGCATGACATAATTATGACGTAATAATTATATTTAATTTATTTTAATTATTTTAAAATTACATTAAATATATAAATTTTATGTAATAAAAAAATTACACTTGTCATCAACAATACATTCAAGTACATCAAATTAAAATTATTATGCAAATAAAAAAAAGAGTGCACTAACCTGAAATAGCTTTTTTTTGTTCCTATATTATGGTCGATCAGAATATCTGCAATGAAATTTCAAATATGAATGGAAAAATTAAATTTACTTTACTTTATTAGGCAAGCCACGGCATCTCCTCACTATCCCTTTTGCCACCAATTCTGACTACTGTGGGACCAAACCACCAAGATTTGAGAAGGCTTTCCTACGAAACAACTCCCAGCTCTCGTCGTCACTTAACGCATGAATCTCATAACATTAGCCGAGGGGACTGATGTGTTGAGCTACATCTTGATTACGAGTAGTGAGCAGGATCCTGTTTCCATTATCAATATCTGGGTGAGCATCCTCCAGCACCCATACATCATCAAGCACTAACTAATACCTCTGATGAGCCGTGGATTCTGAAATCATGCGTCTTAGCTCACAACGAATCATTTTCTACTCCTCTGTAGTAAGGGACATGGACTCCATGACATCCAACAAGAGATGCCGCACTGAATAGGAATAAGATACAGTGATCCGGATATGGGAATCGAAATAGCGCCGGTCCCGAATCTTGCAGCCTGAAACGGGACCTCCGAATCTTGCAACCTGGAAGCCGAATCTTGCAGCCTGGAACGAGCAACGGGACCTCCGAATCTTGCAGCCTGGAAGCCGAAGCTCCGAATCTTGCTGCCTTGCTGCCGGAAGCTCCGTCTGGGCAGCCGGAACCGATGAGGAAGATGCCGATTTTTCTGTGGAAGATAGTAGCCGGAACCGATGAGGAAGATAGATGCCGGAACCGATGAGGATGACCTCGCTGCCTTGATCCGTTGCAGCAGATGGGTGACGGCGACGGCGGGGTGAAACCCTAGCTCTGCGCGAAATGGGAGATTGGGAGATGCCGACTGCCGAGGAGGACTGAAGGAGGTTCGGGCTCCGCACTTCCACCGTTCCGCAACATTTTTTTTTTAATTTTTATTGTTTTTTTTTTTTAAGTTGCGAACCGAACCGCGGTCAGACCGGTTTTTACCGTCTAACCGCCCGGTTCTCGCGGTTTAAACGGTTTTCGTCAAAAATGGGGAACCGTAGCCGAACCGAACCGTTGAACTAGCGGTTCACGGTCGGGCCGGACGGTCCGGTTTTTAAAACACTACCCACAACATGATGGCATGCCCCTTTTTTCTTAATTTCGAAAATGCCCATCCCTATAAGACCCCTCCCTCATCTTTCAAACTAGCATACATCGTACTTCCATCCATCTCCCTCCTCTCTCATTTGCTAGTGAAAACTGAGTGTAAGAAGCAACTTTGAGTCAACTTAGACAAGTCCCCCATCAAGTTGCGTAAGGCGAACATTTCCGGCCCGATCTTCTCGACATCTTGGACAATGTGGATGTAGCCGGTAGCAAAGAAGATCTCGCCATGGAAACGCAAAGCCTTGAGGAAGAGATATCCCAGACTCTGCCTACAGCCCCTATGCTTGTCCAAGGTTCAAGTTTTACTCAGGCGAGTCGCTGCCCGAACTGGGCTACCTCCTTGATGCATCAGATAAAGAACTAGGTCTCCCTCCGATGATTTCCAACGCGTGGAATGATGGGCAAGATGGTCTGGACGCCGCTGGCAAGCCAGAGAACATATGGTTTAGGTAGTGAGGGTTTCGAGGACACAATTCCAAGCTATGATGCAGATTTCAGGACTCAGTCTGACAGGAGAAGGCCGATGACGGGGCTGTTGTTTTGGACAAGCTCTTTAATTATGAGGACGCAGCAGGATCTGGACAGTGAGAGTTTTCTGAGTATTCGCGGCAACCTGAATCGTTACCAGCCCTATAGAGGAAAAAATACGAGGTACAAAGATCAAGTATTCTCCACATCAAATATTGATACTTTCTTGCTGCATTTGAGTTCAGCCTGTGTAAGCCATCACATATCAGCCTTTTTCAACAGCAGTGAAGAAGAGTGAAGAACGAGCGGCAGTTTTTCCTGACGATCGGAGCATCATTCTAGTGAGGTGACAACTCGGTTGGGGTTGAAATTCGACGACTGACCTGTGGTGGTGTGCAAAAAGGAGCAGTGGTTCTCGGACTTTAGTTTTAGGAGATGACAGATCATGGGGCATCTATCATGACGAATAGGAAGTTTGTTTTCAGCGTCAGATCAACATGGGCATTCTTGAAACTGAGAAAAAAAGAGGTGTGCATCTTGACGGAATGTTAATGCGTGGGCACAGGAGGAATTAGGTATGAAATGTTACATGTGCCCGAGGAAATTTGGAAACGTAAATGGCCAAATGCTATGGACACATGGGGAATTTAATAGCTTTTTCATAAATTCAATAGGCAATGATTTAATAATACACTCTTAATTCATTAACGAACTTTACTTTTTTATTTTTTTAAAACAAGAAATTTTAATTTGAAACATTAAAAGAAAAGGTTTATGAAAGAGACCATGCACGCTAATGAGCGAACCGTGTGTGTGTACTTGTTTGTGGTGCCACTTAAGTTGTACAAATTAACTTAAGGCACAAGTGTTAAAAGCCCATTAAAGTAGATGCAGAGGGGTGATCTCAAGCGTCAAGCCATGGGACCTCTATAATTATTTTTAAAATTTTTTATAAACACTTAGAATTAGATATATTTATTCCCAAAATCAAGTTTTATCATTTTTGATAATTTTAAATAATTTTTAATTTTTAAACACAGTGTTATTTTCGTAATTTTATGAGAAAAATTAAAACAATGGAAACGAATGGGACCTCATGTGACCAGACCAGATATATGGAGGGATAGTCCACATACATATTTAATTATTGCTTGAAAGTAGCATAGAAAAAGAGACAAAAAAAAATCAGATGATCCCCTCGCAACATTTATTTATATTTATTTATATTTGAAACTAATGACAGAAAACACAAGACCTTATTCTTAAGGAGAGAGTAGTCGCCAGTACATGTCTATATAGCGGTGTACGCGCCCTTATCCTAGTTTTACTGTAGTACTCCGGCCAGTAGTATTGGCCGGCGGCATGCACGCATGTGACAAGGACTTCCATCGAGGTGCCTTGTCAGACTTGGTAGGGGTGGACGACAAGGAGGTGCCCACGGTCTCCGACAAAAAGCGCCGGCGCTCCGTATGTCATCAACGCTTCATTGCTGGGCAGCTGCGAGTGAAGGAAGAGGCCGGATGTACCGTGGTGTTGAGAAACCGATGGCACGGGCCCAAACCACCCTTCGCTCTTATTAGCAGGATCCATCTTCATCTATCTATCTATCTATCTATCCAGAAAACTATCTGCCAACTGCGATTGATGAACTCTCAAGAGCTGAAAAGGAACCAAGCTGAGCCTGAGATTTATACATGCTAAGGCGTTTGCATGCAGTGACACGTAACGTAAGAAGGTTAAGAGCGTGAATATCGAGGACAGAGGCGTGAACAACAACGAAAGATGCTGCACCTGCACTGCAGCAGATTTTTTCGTCTGGGTTCACGCAGGACTCGCAGAGGGTTTGAAGTCTGTCACTCGAGTGTGAAAGCTCGGATGTTACACCATCAGGCCGAAGCCGTGGTCAGTGCCACTACATTGTTCGGTGAAGTTGAGCCAGAATTGCGCTATTCTTTTCATTATTGATAATGGCCCATATTTTTTATTATTAATTTTCGATCGTGAAGGCAACGAATATTAAAATGTCTTTTAGACTTTCTAAATTGATATTTCACTGTTAATGTTGTTAAATTATATTAGAAAAGACAAAAAATAGTCATATAAATTTTATAACATATAACACCTCACTGGCTAATGCCTCCTATGGCCCGTGGTCATTACCTAAAATTTATCAGGACCGGCCAAGCTGAGAGAACACAGAACCACACGCGAAAGTAACTTGCGGGCACTAGATTTACTCAATAATAACAACACCAATATTACAATATAATCAATCGTGCTATCCAATTTAAATTGCAGTAGAAGCATAGCTAAATGAATAACTACATCTTTCTATAACTATGAAAATTTATATCAATTTGCCCAACATTTATGACCATTCTTTTCTAATCTCACTGTATAACTATTAAAAATTCAGATTGCTAAAATATAAATATTTAAATTCATATGAACAATTAAATCTAAATAAGTAACAACGTAATTTTCATGTCTCGTTGAGACTTGTAATATCATGCATCATTTTTTCCTATTAACAAAAATATAAAAAACTAGGATAAGTCCAAGCAAACTCAGTAAGCTGGAAATTGGTTGAAAGTTGCTAAATATTGAAAAAAAGATTTAAAATATCTAATTAAAAATACTGAAACTTTTACAAACATTTAACATTTTGATGCTTGTGATTACACTGCAATATGAAAAAGGTCTTTGTGTAGCCATTAAAGAAAAATCTAAAAAATCTAAAAGACTTCCTTCTTAGTCGCCCAGCTCTCTCTCTCTCATAGTTAACAATTTCACCATTGTTTGTTTTCTACGATGATGCAAACAATAATAGAAAGGGAACATGTTTTGCATTTCGAGTTACAATGGCATCAAAACCATTGGTAATAACAACATCATAATTTTACATGTAATATAATCAAAAAATTTTATTACAAGAATTTTTTACATGTCTGCAACACAGCAAAACTGTTGGTCTCATGTATATGGCTTTACAGAAGATAGGAGTAATGAATTGGGTAATTTCGTTTCTAATTTAAACTTAACCTCTTTGAGATTGATTCCCCTTTAATGAAAAGTATAACGACAATGCAAGAGATCAAGAGAATAAAAATAGATGCATCACAAATTTTTATGGTAGTCCAGGCAACACCCTTGCACTACTCTTTCAAGCATGTGTCTCTCGTGTCATAGTTTCTATTTTCACTTTAGCAAATATAATGTAGAGCATGAACTCTCTTCTAAATTATAGCTCTTCAGAGCTTTTACAACAGTACACAAGTAGTTAGTGAGTATCACTCTGTAAAATCCTTCAAAATAACTTTTATAAATTATAATAAGAAAGAGATTGTTTTGAAAATTTATAAACACTTGGGACTAATTTCCAAATATCAAAAAAGTAATTCCATAGCCCCAAATCACGAACAGGAGGAGAATGACTAAATAAAAATGAAAAAAGAGGCGGAATAATAGAAAGAAGATGGAAGAGAGAGAGAGAGAGAGATTTTTAGGGTGGAGAAATTTTTAGGGTGGATTTTATTTGGTCAAGTTTGAAGTTGGAGGATTTTGGGAAATGTGGGTGAACATTGAGGTAGATAATTTGTTTATTTTTCTTATTTTTTGTATTTATTTAATATATCATGATGATATAAAAGAAATTTAGTATGAAATTGAGATATTAGGGTTAGAAATTCTAAACCCTAATAGAGTAGAGGAATAGAATTTTCATGGAGATGAAATATAAGCATGAAAACTAGATGAATACTTTTAGGATGATATTTTTGTGATAAAATATTATCGTTATTTTAAATATTTGAGGAAATATGAAAGATGGATTTCTCCATATAAGTGTTTAGAATTTGAGAATGAGGAAAATAGGGTATTTGAGGATAAAATTAAAGAAAATTTTCTTTGAAATATTATTTAAGAATGTTATTATTATTTTGATGTAGAATAAGGTGAAAACATTTAGAATCTTGTAAAGTGCAAAGTTGAAATTTTGAAAATTTTAACAGAAGGTAAGTAGGAATTTTCAACTTTTTTTTGGATACTTATGGATATTGATGGATGTTTATTTTTTGAGCATTGATGTTTTGAGATGATTTGCATGTTTTATTTGAGATTTTTATGAAAATTTCTTTAATGAGATATATGATTTTCTTGGCTTTAATTATTTATTTGAGTTGAGTAGTATGATAAATTTATTTTGAGTTGATGATGGATTTATATATATTTTTTAAAGCAAGTAGATTATTTAAATTCGATGTATATTTGAAATGAGCATATGATCATGGCATGATGTATGAGTGCATTGTCGTAAGTTAAGCATAG
Organism: Annona cherimola; assembly: GCA_030490835.1. NCBI lineage: Eukaryota > Viridiplantae > Streptophyta > Magnoliopsida > Magnoliales > Annonaceae > Annona > Annona cherimola. The sequence continues at coordinate 85,858,548 of CM059975.1, read as the reverse complement.
CATATATTGATTCTTTGGGCCAGTCAGAGAATAAGATGAGCAATGGTATGCTTTAGTATAGCTGTGCAAAATATTTGATGATGATGAGTCAACACGGGACATTGGGTGACATGGATGTGATGTCGAGGATCAGCTTTTGCATTGCATAAGCATTTGGATCATAGTTGCTAGCATGAACATAGTATGGATGAGCATATGAACTTTAGAGTCTTTGTAATTTGAGTTCTTTGATGAGAACTATATTTATTTACTTTAACATAGCATGGGTAAGCATATGAACTTTAGTCACCTAGCTTTGTCTCATAATCCACGTTTTCACCATTTTTTTTTATGATGATGCAAAAAAAATTGAAAGGGAATATGTTTTACATTTCGAGTTAAAATGACTTCAAAATCACTGAGAACAACAACATCATAATTTTACATGTAAAATAATCAAATCTTTTATTACAAGGATTTCTTACATGTCTTCAACACAACAAAATTGTTGGTCTCATGTAGATTGCTTTACCTAACACAGGATGAGTGAATTGGATAATTTAAAAATTTTTTTCTAATTTAATCTTAACCCCTTTGAGATAATTTCCCTTCAATGAATAGTATAAAGGCAATGCAAAAGAACAAGAGAATGAAAATAGATCCTTAAGAAGGCATAGATTTTCAACGCCCTTACTCCACTCTTTTAAGAACATATCTCTTATATCTTGGGTTCCACTATCACTTTAGCAAATACAAGTTAGAGTCTCAGCTCTCTTTTAGATTATAGTTCTAGGGAGCCTTTACAACGACACATAAGTAACTGATGAGTACCACTTCAAACAACACTACTTGTTTTTACTCTTTAGCATTGGCCTCCAACACCAAGTCAAATGTCAAATTACAATAGAAAATTTGGAATAAAAGCAAGCTACACTTTATTGAATTTATAGAAAGCTTTGAGAGTGTTGAGAAGAATGTTTGAACTTGAAGCTTTTGTAGTAGACTTGAGAGTGTAACTTGTAAACACTTGAATGAAGCTTTGAATATTTAAGATATGAAAAGGATAGAGTTCAATTAATTTCTTTGGTAACTCTATTAACTCCACTTGACATGTTTTTTAGCCTTAAAGGGTTTTCGAACGTTTGATAGTAGGTAATATGCATTATTGTGTAAATGCTAAAAAATTTTCTAATCGTTGTAACTGAAGTCGCAAATGAGGTTGACTTGTCTTGCAATTTACCCAAGTCACAAGTGAAGTTGACTTGGATTTTGACCTCGGTGCTCCATTTTCTTACAGAGAGTTTTCTATCAAGTCCTAACCTTCAAGTTGTATATGAAGTCGACTTGGTGCTGAAACTTCTACTCCTTGGCCTTAATTCCACCTTTCTTTCTTTCTTTCTTTCACATGTCATCTTTGTGTCAACTTGAAGTTGAACTTCGCCTAAATCATAGGAGGAATCGACTTGGGATGTGACTTTATTTCTCATATTTGAGATAAAAAAATTTGTATGTACATTTGTTCTTCCAAGTTAGTGACTAGGGGTGACATCGACTTCACGTAAGTTGCACTTAGAATTGACTTGAATTGTGACTTCAAACATTATTATGGAGTCAGAGAGTTTTGGGCAGCCTTAAATCATCCAAGTCACATGTTAAAATAAACTTCACTAAGCCACATTTGGAGTTAACTTATGATGCGACTTCAATTTTTTACCTTTGAAAATGCATTGAAGTTGATTCTAGAGTTGACTTGAGTTGCGATTTTATCCAAATCGCTTTTGAAGCTTGCTTGAATATGCAACTTCAGTTATTTGTCATTTTTAATTTGAATGCACATACCCAAGATTGTGTTAGTAATCTTTAACGTTTCAAAATTAGTTGTTAATTATCAAAAATCAAGATTTGATTTATAACTTACATTAATCGAGTCCATAAAAATGACCACCATGTCAAAACAACCAAGCCGTGCACACTATGTCCATCCAATTTGCTATTATCTAAGATTGTTAAAATGAATTCATATTCAAATGGTAGCACTCTACTTTAACAACACATCCACTGTCTCCTCAAAAACCCTACCAACATCTCCCTTTGTGATCTCTTCCATTTATCTCCTTTCTCTCTTCACAAACTTCTCCATTTTGTCCCGTCTTCTTTTGCCCCTTCCACCCACATTACTACCCGCTAGGGGAGCCAGATAGGTTTGAGTAGAAGTGGAATATACCCTTACCCTATTTTAAAATCTCTACCACATCTTATTGTAAGTTGGGTTTGTTTGGAGCTATCTTACCCTATTTTTATAAGTGTGGGTCAATTCGGATTCTAGTTCTAAATCGGTTCCCAAAAATAACATATTTTTCTACTTGATTAATATCTATGTTCAATCATATTTTCCATGTAACAGACTAGATAACATGCAATATATAACATACTGTGGTTACATGCATATCTACTATAACAACTTACATATGCAACATGCAGTATACAACCATAAATATGCTACTTGTTCCCACGCAACTTGTAATATATAACCTATATTTCCATGAAATGTGACATGCAATATGCTGCAACTGCACTCTACTTCGTGCAATGCATTGCAATTTATATAATTAACAATGTGTTTGTAACCTATAATATGTAATAATTTCAAATATGAAAATCTAAGTTTAGCTTTATTTCAATATGACAATCTATAATATGCAATCTATTGCAAGCAAGTTTGAAAATCTGACAATTCAATAAAACTACAATCCAAAAAGATCTCACGTCTTAAAATCTTAGTTTAGCCTCGTAGTAACCAATATAACTCAAATCAAGTTATCAATTTGATGAATTCAAATGAAAGTTCAAATATCAATCAAATTAAAATTTAGTAACATCTTCTTATCTCTCAACTTTCATCCTTTGTGTAGAATACAATTTCCTTAAAAGTAAAAATGTAGAATTCAATAAGAATCATTTGATATTTTAAATACTAATGACTAAAGAATGAAAAATAATTATCAATAAAACTTTATTATGAATGGTGGCAACATCAATAGCGCTTGAATGAACACTTGTATGTTTTACAAAATAATTAAAAGATAGGTATTAATGATAGTTTATCATACAAATTTTTTTGTCGAACTTATTATCTTTGAAATATATTTAATGTGTGTAAAAAAGAAGGAAAAGGAGATGAAAAATGTTGCCTAATGCTATAATATTCAAACTATTGCTCGGAGTTGTAAGGGAAAATTCCTCGAATAATTCTTCAATGCCAGATGGTTTGGGGGTTGATCTTAGCTAATCTTGATAACATATTAATAATTTTCATAGATTTTTCATATAAAAAACTTCTATGTGCATCAAGAACTCACCCACCAATACTAAAAACAGATTTAAATGCCACAATAGAAACATGAACAACAAATATGTCATGGCAACCAAAGATAATACTTTAAATCTAGATTCATTAGCTGACCACCACTCTAAAACATCAATGTTGCTGTTTGGTGACAATCTAGGTTTTCAAAGATACATATCAAGTTCTATTTTAAAGCATTGCTTATTATTCTCTTTACAAATGGAAACTTCAACATTGCTTTGGCTATACTCTCTTACCTCATTTGAAGTTTTTCTTAAAGTAGAATGAGATTCATAAAATTTTAACATTTTATGTAATTCAAATGTGACCATTTGAGTTGCTTCGTTCGATTTACTTTTATCAATAGCTTGGCATAGAAATAGCTTATAAATCTAAGTTTATACTATGGATCCAAATCATTTGCTCTCAATGAGATGATATTAATTTTGTCTAGTCTTACCCAATATTTATTGAATTTGGCTCTCATTCTTTAACTCATATTTTGAAGGGGAAAGTCATCTGATATTGAACATGAGTTTTTCAATCTCATACAACTGAATCAAAAGCATTAAAGAAGTCACATAAGATGTGTTAGACAAAATCTTTATAATATCGTAAAAATTTTCCAATAATTTACACAAAATTTTGCATTATCCCAATCAGACAGTGTTGGAAGTCCTTCCCAAGCAACAACTGCATCTTTTTCACCCAATTTATCGAATTTAGCTCTAAACTTTAAAGCGCTAGTCAACATGAGATATGTGGAATTCCATCCAGTGGGAACATTTAAACATAAACTGTTGTTTTCTTTGATTCCCGATTTTTAATATAACTTATATTTATCTTTTCTAGCAAGTGAAGCCCTTATATGTTTAATCACATTGCTAATATATTTGATTGAGTCTTGAACCTCATCTATTCCATCTCCCTTAATTTTTTTTAATTTTCTTGCAATGATGCATTGTCCATGATTATGGTACAAGTTCCATTGAAGTTTCATTTCATCAAGCAATCAAAAACAACATTAGCAATGCCTTCACCAATGCATGAGGTGACACAAACAAAAGTTAATAACTTTCTTATTTAACTTTCATTTGTCATTTATAAAATGTGTAATGAGATACAAAATAACCTTCGTTAGCAATTGATGTCCACATATCTATAATTAAACATACTCTATGCACTTAGCCACGAAAAAAACTTATTAACTTAGTTTTTTCATATTAATACACTAAAACCACATCTTTAGCAACTGTTGTTTTTTACATAAATTTCAAAAGCATCTGAATTTTAGTAATATATCTACGAAAACCCTCACACTCAACCAAATTAAATACCACTTCACCAGTTATTATCATTTCAGCAAAACCCCTCTTATTTGCATTTTGATAAAATTGCTTGCGAGACCCCCACATATAGATATACGTATTTATAAACATTTTTAAACATAGAGATTATCTTAAAAATTTATGGATACCAATGACTAATTTGAAAATTTTTAAATCCATTCAAATGCCCAAACCTTTCACGTTGTATCAACGAAACCAAAAAAATGATGAAAAAATGAAAAATGGCAAAAAAAGTAGAGAGAGAGAGAGGAGCAGAAGGAAGAGGAAGAGGAGGATGAGAAGAGAAGGCCGAAAGAGGAGAGAGAAAACTTCGACAGGGATTTAGATTTTTGAGTTGGGTTTAAAATTGGAGGATTTGAAAAAAAAGTGGGTGGACATTTTGTCAAGCAATTTCTATTCCCACAATCTTATTTATTCTTCTTATCTATTATATTTATTTAATATATTATGATGGTATGAAAGAAACTTAGTATGAAATTGAGATATTAGGATTATAAATTTTAAACTCTAATAGGATAGAGGAAAAGAGATTTTTCCATGGCGATGAAAATTTGAGTATGAAACAAGGATGTATGATTCTAGAATTAAATTTTATTATGAAAGGCAGTGATCATTTTAGAAAATTTGTGGTGCTATGAGAGATGAGTATCTTTAAATAGGTTTTTGAGAATGATGAAAATATGATATTTGAGGATGAAATGAATATTATTATTATTATTTGGATGTAGATTAAAGTGAAAATATTAAAATCTTGTAAAGCCCAGAGTTGGAGATTTAGAAATTTTGCTTAATATATAAGTAGGAATTTTCTACTTTTATTTAGATATTTATGGATGTTGTTGAATGTTTATTTTTTGAGAATGGATGTTTTGTGATGAGTTAGATATTTTATTTGAGATTTTTAAGACAACTTGTTTCTTGATATATATGATTTTCTTGGCTATATTTCATTAAGTTGGGGAATATAAAAATGTATTTTGAGTTGATGATGGATTTATAAATTTTTTAACGATAAAATTATTTGAGTTCAATGGATATGTTTAAAATGAGCATATGAGCATGGCCATGATGTATGACTATGTTATTGCATATTGAGCATGATATATGATGATTTTGGGCGAGTCGGAGAATAAGAAGATTAACGGTATACTGCGATATAGTCGTATGAGATATTTGATGATGATAATTTAAATTACATGAGCATTTGGAGCATGAGTGCTTGCATAAGCATAGTAAGAATGAGCATATCAATTTTTGAAAATTTGATGTTTGAGTTATTTTATGAAAATGATGTTTGTTTGGTTTAATATTTAAGTTTTGCTGTTATCCTACTTACTGAGTTGACTAGGACTCATGATTTCTTATATTCATGTTTTTAGATTGCAGGATTGAGATCGAAGAACATTTTACTCAATGTATAGATGAGTAAGGACTACTTTTATAAAAAAAATCTAATTTTGATAAAGTTGATGCATGATTAATAATGATGATGATTTGGAGGAGAATAGGAACAATTTATTTTATTTACGCAGAGAAATAACAATGGGTAAAGAGATTCTAATGGATGTTTGGCAGGTCAATGTAAGTTTTCATTATTATCTGAAAGATGAAATTATTGGTTTACTAATTTTCTCTTAGCATAAATGAGTTATGCAGTAAGGGCTTCTGTTTAAACTTATTTTTATGTAAATGATATGTAGTTGTTTATGTAGATGAATTGGAGGAGATTTAGATAAATTTATTTTGTTTTGCTTTTATATTTTATGTTACGTATTATATTGGATAGTATGATGTGAGGATGCTTGTATAGGGTAATTCTATCTAACCCCTCAACCTCATAATTTTGGGAAAGTATTGTTGAATTTTTAGTGAAATCAAATGACCATTGGCTAAGTTGGGTAGTTAACCGATGAGGAGTTACATTGCCACGTAGTTAAGCTACCATCTTGGCTACTCAAAATGCCAATAACAAATGATAGACTCAACAATTTCTGCTTCTTGTCATCCAACCCATGATTATAATGTATGCATCTATTCAGATGTTTTCTAATTGAGCTAGTGTTATTCTTACTTGAATAGCCTAAGACCTTTTTGCAATACATATCACTTCCTATTTATCCCCTATCTTACTATTTTTTATAACTTGCTTAATTGTTTTAGTGAAGGTCTGCCATAGACTAGAAGAAACCTCATATTCAGATCTACATTTTGCCATAATAACATCATTTATAGCTTTCTCGTCCTTTACAAATTTCTCATTACTCTCTTCTCCCATTGCATTGTTCTTTTGTACATTTTTAGACTCATTCTCAAACTCTAGGTCCTCTATTACATTAATTGTGTCATCCATATTATCATCCATAGCTCAATCAATATAATTATTCACACAACACCATCTTCCATACCTAATATTATATAGTCAATCCTAAAATAGCAACATTACAACATTAATTAAAATATGTAATAATTTATATCCACAAACATATTATAAAAAATCAATTTAACCTTCATAGATATTTCTAATACAAATAGTAATCTTTTACCTCAAAATTTTCAAAAATAGGTCTCTTCAACCGTTCAACACCTATAGGAAAAGTACAAAACTATCACTAATCACCGTCCTATATACTCATCAATAACAATGGAAGCAGAGATGCAACTCGAATAAATGATATTCTAATTAATGTAACCCTGCTGGCTAACCTTCATAATTAGCCAATAGTTGTTACATTTCACCAAAAAATCTGATAACATCTCATTAGAATCATGACAGTGAGGGGTTAGATGGAATCACCCTATGCAAGCATTCTTACATTATGTTGTCCATTATAATACATACATGAAAATATAGAAGCTGGGCAAAATAAATTTATTTGAATCTCATTTAATTTATCCTAAAAAATAACCACATGTCAACTCTATAATAAAATAAACTTTATAAGAAGTCCTTCTACATCACTCATTTACAAAAGAATGTCAAACTTAATCATTTCTACCAATTAGGATAATATTTTGTATATTCTCACGATCTCTTCTAAAAAAATTATTTTCATTCTCCTCCAAATCGCCACATTATTAACCATTAACCCTATAAAAATTGAATTTTTATAAAAATAGTCCTTACTCATGTATGCATCAAGTAAAATGTTCTTTGATCTCAATCCTGCAATCTAAAAACATCAATATAACAAATCATAAGTCTGGACCAACTCTGTAAATTGGACAGTGGCAAAACTTAAATATTAAACCAAACAAACATCATTTTCATAAAATAACTCAAACATCAAATGTCTCAAAAATTCATATGCTCATCCATACCATGCTCATGCAAGCACTCATGCTCCAAATGGTCATGCAATGCAAATGATCTTCCTCAACATCACGTCCATGTCATCCGACACACCAAGTAGACTCATCTTCTTATTCTTCAGCTCGCCTGGAGAATCATCATATGTCATGCTCAATATGTAATAATGCACTCGTACATGATGCCCGTGCTCATATGCTCATTTTCAATATATCCATCGAACTCAAATAATTTGCTTGGTTAAAATTTTTTATAAATTTATCATCAACTCAAAATACATTTTTAAATCCATCATCAACTAAAAGTACATTTTTATACTCACCAACTTAATTAAATAATTAAAGCTTAGAAAATCATATATATCAAGAAAAAAGTAAGAAAGAAGTTTTATTAAAAATCTCAAATAAAAAATTTTACTCATCACAAAACATTCATGCCCGAAAAATAAACATCTATCAACATCTATGGCCAAAAATAAACACGTATCAACATCCATGCCCAAAAATAAACGTCTATCAACATTCATAAATATCTAAATAAAAGTAGAAATTTCCTACTTACCTTTTTCACAAATTTTCCAAATCTCCAACATTGGGCTCAACAAGATTCAAAAATCTTTTCTCTTTAATCTACATCCAAATAATAATAATATTCATGAATTATATTTTAAAAATAGTCTTCTTTAATTTTTTCCTCAAATACTCTATTTTGATCATTCTCAAATTCTAAACACCTTTTTAGAGATTCTCATCTCTCACATAACCTCAAATTTTCTAAATAACTATTGTCTTTCATAATAAAATATAATTCTGAAATCATCCATCTTAGTATTATACTTGTATTTCTTTTCCACGGAAAAATCCTTTTTCTCGACCTTATTAAAGTTTAAAATTTCTGACCCTAATATCTTGAATTCATGCTAAATTTCTTCTATACCTTCGCAATATATTAAATAAATTCAATAGATAAAAAAAACAAAGAAGATGGGAAAGGAAATTGTTTACCAAAATTTCGGCCACTACAAGAAAAGTTGCTTTTAGTGACATGAACTTTTGTTGCTAAAAGTGCACATATTGTCACTAAAAGATTTAGCGGATAACTTAGTTTGTCACAAAATTTGGATGTGTAAGCCTGCTGCAAAAAATATTTGTGACAGAAATAGCTTTTTGTCACTAAATGCATTCCTTTAGCAACATAAAAAAAACGATCACAATTGAATGCTTTAGTGATATTAAAATATGATAGTCACTAAAAATACAGTATCAATAACAAGTTTAATTAGGTCACTAAAAATAAAAGAATTTTTTTAAAAAATTGCTTTCACATTTTCAAAATCTATAAAAATAAAAATACACTTGTATACACACTTTAATTTCAAATTTTAAACAACTAATGTAGTGCCCCACCGGCCACTCCTCTCACGACTGGCGGTCGCCACGTAAAAACAGCCAGGATCAGTCAAGCTGAGGGGAAAATGCTAAATTAATATTTACATATCTTTGATAATTATGGAAATTTACATATCTAACAACAAATCCATATGTAACCCGTAATAGCAGAAATAATTATTTTGCGCCATGAAAAATTTCTCAATAATTTAACATGGAGTATGGCTCTGATACCACTTGTTGGGAAAACCATATTGATTAAATCCATAATCACCCCAGGATCCTCCATGCTAGATCACTAAGAAAATATAAGTCATAAGCGGAAGCATACCTGAATCCATGTATGCAGTTGTTCTTGAATACTGTAGTTCTTAGGTCTTCCAAGTTAATGCCCTAGGATTTTTCAGGAAAAGGTGGCTCCTCTTTTCAACTAATGGGATGTTAAAAAGAAACCCTGAAAGGTGCATAACCCGGGGACCACAACCATTTATATAGGAAGCCTATCTTTCGTATTTCTAATTTAGTCCATCATAAAAATAAAAATTAGAAATTAGGCTGTAGGATTTCTACGCATAGGAGATACATACATATGTATGTCTAAAATTCCAACAGAAGCTCCTTAAAATTGCTTTTGAACTTCACCGTAGTAGGCAAAGATTCTATGGGTGGTGATTGCTTGATGCAAACAACTAGAGATGGAGAAGGAGAGGTGGAAGAAGACAGGAATGGGGCCCGTAGAAACCTAGGGTGAAAGAAAGATTGGATTGGAGAGGGGGGTGGGGGTGGAGTGGAGAGAGAGAGAGGGAGAGAGAGAGAGAGAGAGAGAGAGAGAGAGAGAAGGCAACGAGAATGGGGTTGGTCGGAACCTAGGGCAAGAGACAGATTAGGGATGTGTTTGGCAATTAATAAAACATGTTAAGTTAAAACTTTTAAATCTAAAACTTTTCATTCTCCACAACTATCATATTTTTTAATCATTTTTTCACATTTTCCTATACAACTATCTTACTTTTCAATCATTTTTACACAACTATCCACACAACTAACCTATCTATTTTAACTTTTTCCTCTTTACTAATTATTACCCCTATCATATCACATCATTTGACAACTTTTACTCTCCAAAACTTTCCACCAAAAGTTTTTATTCATTACCAAACACACCCTAGATCTAAAAGGAGAGAGGCAGGAGGAGGATGGGAATGGGGGCGACTGAAACATACGACATAAGAGAGAGTGAAATTTGAGGGGAGGGAGGGAGGGAGGGAAAAATCGAAGGGGATGGGAATGGACATGGATGGCAGAGGGAGAGAAATGGGAGCAGGAATGGGCGGGATGTGTACACACCATTTTTTTTATTCAAGCGTACATACCATTTTTATACATGTAATTTGTTAGACAAAATTAGAATTTATTAAAATATAATTTTTATTTATTTGATATAAATTGCACTATTTTATTGCAGCGACATGTGCCTTAGATATGTAAAAAGATATATAATTTAAATATTTCATTTATTAATGCTTTACAAAATAAAAATAATGAATATTATTATGTATTAAACAATAGTAGCATGAAATTATTAGATGCTAATTATTGTAATGGTATATAATTTTCTAAATCATTTTTCATTTTATTTAGTTTATCCCTGATCATTGTGAATAAATCATTCAATTGTCTCGATATATAATTTATCTAATTAAATTATCAAATATCATTAATTACTTTCGATGAATTAATTTATAATAAACTTCTTTAAATGCAGCCAATGCCTATGGCATCATGGCATGCACTCTCAGGTTCAAACCTAGAGTGGCTACATCATGGGTTGTTCAACCATGGGTACTCCATCTAAAAAAACTTCTTTAGCTAATTTATCTAATTAGATTATCCAATATCATTAATTACTTTCAATAAACATTAATTTCTTTCAATGAATTAATCATAAGTTCGATTAATAATTAAAAACTTTTTAATACAATTTTGGTTATTTTAAAATCTTAATGTCACTATTTTTATGAGATCCACAAGCTACCCATTTCACATTTTCATTATTAAATTACGGGTTCTATGTTCCAACAATGTTGATAGGGTTGTGCTTGGGTAGGAGAGCCCAGCAGGGATAAGGTGTGAGGATAGATTCATGCGTGAGGGAGATAAAGTGGAGTGGACATTCATGTGTTAATGGGCATAGGCAAGAAAACTAACTACGACAATTTTTCCCTTTTCGTCCACGTATGTGCCCACCTCACTCATGTATATGATAATGAATTATTTAATTAATTGTTTAATAAATAAAATAATATGCTAATATGTATGTTTCATTTATTCAAATATATATATTTTTATTTTATTAATTATAATAATCAAATCAAGTAAGATTTTTTTAACCCAAAATCAAGTAAGATTTAATTACATATTTTATTATCCCTAAATACATTTTTATTTTATTTATATTAATCTGCACTACAAATATAATTAGAGGAACGATCCGCATAGGACCTATATATAAGTCCTATCATATATTACAATCATCCCAACTTTAGTATTACAATTAAGCCCTGAAACATTCTTATAATTCCCAATAATGTAGAGTCTTATAATTCCCAACAATATTCTACAAATATCTGCTAGTATTCTATTTTTTTATAATAATATTTCCAAATTTATCTTAAATGATAGACGCTTCCACAATCCCGGGAAGACAAACGCCACCACTATTGCTGCTTTGCCATACCCGCGGTTGCTGCTAATCGAAATGAGAAAACCCAGCGTCATGGAACAATTCCTCAAACCATTGAGCTCTGCCTCAGTGGCCGTCCACATACATATTTAGTTATAGAATCCTATTGTACGCTCCAGCACCATTTTTGGATTATTTTAGATATTTATTTTTTATTTTTAAAAAGTAGCGACATTTTAGGTAATTTTAAATTACCTAAAATGCCGCTGATTTTCAAAAATCAAGAATAAATAACTAAAATACTCAAAAAATGGTAAAAATTTATACACATATATTAATAATATTGTAAAAATATTTCAAAAAAATTAAAAAAATGGGTGTATGCGCCTGGGAGCATGCAGCTCGCGGGAGCATAAGATTGGGTTCCATTTAGTTATTGCAAGAAAGTAGTATAGAAAAAGAGATAAAATCGGATGATCGCCTCGCAACATTTATTTATATTTGAAACTAATAACACAACGCACAACACCTTATTTTTATTTATATTTATCTTTTATTTCTATCATTTACTTTTACATCCATTAATTTTCTTCTTTTATCTTGTTTTTAATGTTAAATTTTCTTCTCAGAATATTCTTTATATTATTATATTTTTAAAAATTTACAGTTTGGCTAAAAATGTAAATTCATTAACTTAAATTTCAACTCGAAACTCAATTCGAACCTGATTTTCGAAAATAGGATTAGGATTTAGGTTTTTCTCAGATAAGATTAAAGTTAGGATTAAAGTTAATATTTTGTGAATATAATTTGGATTAGAGTTGAAATAAATCTCAGTTTCGTGAGCCGAATTGCACCACTATTTAGACTGAAGATGGATCCAACTCTGTTACTCAGGCGTGAGAGTTCAGATATTATAGCATCAGGCCGAAGCCATGGCCATTACATAGTTAAGTGAAGTTGAGCCAGATTTGCATTATTCATTTCATCATTGATGGCCCAAATTCTTAATTATTTATTTTCCTTTTAGTATAGTTAGTGAAGGCAACTGATATTAAAAATGTCTTTTAGATTTTTAAATTGATATTTCACTATTAATATTATTAAATTATATTAGAAAACAAAAAATAGTATAACACTCCATCCTTGAGGTGCTACGAATAGAGTCTACTGTGTCGAAGCTGAAAATATCATAATAAATAAAATCTCTGAAGATAGAAATAGATGCCAGGATGCAAAACCATGTAATTTAACTAGTACATTTGAAGTCTACTCTTTATGGAATCGTTATATGAATTTGATGTCCATCATTAATACAAATAAGAATTATAAAGTAATTTTAATAAAATCTAAACTTCTTTCTCCTTTGCCTGCCAGTTTCACCTTTTTCTCATGTCAATAGAGGCTCTAGTTTAGCATTGTAATCCTGTATTTCCGTTGGAAACAAAACAATGTGAATTGAAAAATCAGTAAGTAAATTTTTTAAATTCTTTTTTGCAATCATTTTGATTTTCATAAACAAACATAACAATTACATTGTCTTTTATGTACAACAAACTCTAATTAATGAAAAGTTAAATATTCTTTATACATGTGTATATTTATATCCATTTTAAATCATGCATTCACACTATAGGCATTGTCATTTTCTTATACTTGGGTACAGTCATGTTACACATTCATGAGCTAATTTATCTTCTTTTTTAGCTCTGAGATCACTACCCGGGTACTACCATATGCTTTACTGCTTTGCGTCAAACCCAATATGCAATTATGCATCATGCTCATATATTATGATCAATGCACCATTAGATCACTACTTAACATGATTAAAATTATTTTGAAATAATCATGCTTATACTTGAACAATTCAACTTGAAAGAAAGTTCCAAAATTAACAAATAATCACATTTCATAACAATTTATAATATTCAATATTATACTTTCAAAGTCGTGCTTTGGTAAAAGTTTATTGAGCTCTAAGTTTTAAAACTCCTTTTTTCAATATCTCAGGTTAGCCTCTAGTCTTTCTTCCTAATTTTCATCACAACGTGTTCATTATTACTCCTCGTTTTTCATAACTATTTAAAATGTCATTTTATGAATTTTTCAAAATTTTTCATAAGTTTATATGGTCAAAATTCATATTTTCCCACTTTAAAATAACTTTATTTCTTATTATTTGAAATAAAATATAAATTTGAACTCATATAATTCTCTAAATATCTACTTTAATTTTTTTCATATTTTTCATAAAGTTTCCCATTTTTCTATTTATTTTTATATCATTGCACCTTTAAATAATTTTATTTCTTACATTTTTTTAGTATAAATCATAAATTTAAACTCAGTTAAGCTTTTAATACTGACTCTAATTTTATAGGTATTTTTCATAATTTCTGTATTTTTTGAATTTCTATTTTTATTGCTTTCTTCGCTGGCCAGCCTACCGTTCGGGACTAGTGGCCAGGGGGTCACCGCTAGTGGGCTATGCTGTGGACTAGGCTTGGTTTCTATGATTTAGCCTTAGTTTTGGTGGGCTTGGGATCAATAGGCTTGGCTTCTGGGCTTCCTAAGTCACTGGGCCTGGCCAAATAAGCTTAACTCACTAGTCCGAAAGCTTTAGTTTTATTTATTTATTTCAACAGTTCGTATTCTCCAACTAAAATAATTTAGATCTCTCAATATAAATATTTGTTTTGTCTGAACTTTTAGGATAAATTTTTGAACTTATACTCTTTAATTTGGATGGTCCATTTTTCAAAATAATATCTCTATTATCAGATTTAACATAAGGAGTTTAATAAATGTTAAAATTAAATATCACTTCAAATAGCTATCCGGGCTAATTTTTAACATAATTCATTTATCACACACATTGTAGAATCTCTTAAAGAATGTTTATAATGTTAAGATTATTATTTTTATGTTTGTATTTTCTTTATTGTTTTTTTATATTTTGCTCTTAAAATACATAATCACCATCTCAATTTATGTGTAAAAATTACTATATCTGAAAATTAATAATTCCGATCAAACTAAAATTTTGCAGAAAGCCTAAACAAATGGTTATCTTGTTATTGAATGGCCATAATTCTCTAATCATGTCCAAAAAATATGTTTATTTTTTTGTATAGCATTTTCTACCATTTATTTGCTACACTTCTTTAAAATAAGTAAAATTGCAATATCAAAAATTAAAATAACACTCATGTTAATAATTAACCATGCTATAAATATTATGAATGACTTAGATTTAAGAAAAGAGCTGCATGTAATATAAAATCGACGAGATTAACAGAAAATTTTATCTATGCAAAGTACCTTCAATAGTTTCTTCTCCTTCTTCCTTCATCTTTGTCTGTCTTAGTCTGCTCAGCATTTCCCTTGCTTTCAATGACGACAAATCTATTTTCATTTTCTCTCTTTTTATACTAATGGAGTTGTTAAACGTTCAAATTCCACCTCTATCTATGAGATCCAAATGGCCCAATTATTTCATGTGATATCAAAGGAATAACTTTTGATAGTGTACTTCTGGACCTTGGAGCAAATGTCAAGCTTCTTCCCACCTCCATCTATGAGAAGTTCAATATTGGAGAGTCAAAACCCACATCGATGATTCTCCAAGTTAATAAAAACTGCACGAGTACTCACTAAAGGATGTCATCAAGAAAGTTGATGAATGTTATTTTCCAATAAACTTCCTCATCCTTGACATGGCTACATACAAGAGTTAAGCAAAACATCGATCGTCTTAGGACGTCCATTCCTTCCTACTATAAAATCTAAAATTAATCATAAACTAGAGTGATGGACATTTCCTTTGGAAGTCCGAAAGTAAAGATTAATGTTGTCTAAGCTTCCAAGTTCCCAGACAAAGATGACAAATGTAATATGGGGGACATCATAGATAACCTACATGAAGAAGATGTGGATGTTGTATAGGACTTTCCATGCTGCCTCCAACCTTATTCCAAAATTAACCCCTTCTAGCCTTAAAATATGAATCAACCCTTCCTTCTCTTGAAATTCCTCCACAATTTGAACTTAAACTTTTACCTGATTCTCTAAATATGTTTTTCTTAGTCCCTGGTAAAACCTTACAAGTGATAGTAACTTCCAGCCTCACTCAAACTCAAGAAATACAACTCATTAAGGTCCTCAAAACTCCTAAGGGTGCTATAGGCTAGTGGGTGGCCAGTCTCAAGGGAATTAGTCTTTCCACCTACATGGATCACATCTATCTTGAGGAAAATGCCAAGCCAAGGAAAGAGATGCAAGGGGGTCTCAACTCTAATATGAAGGAAGTGGTCAAGTGGCTTGACATAGGCATCATTTATCCCATCTTTGACAGCAAATGGATTAGCCCAACCCAAATCTGGGCTCACAGTAGTCCATAATGATTAAGGTGAAGCTATACTAACCAAGTTAAATAAAGAATGGAGGGTGTACGTTGACTATTAAAAGTTGAATGCCATGAAAAAGAATAATCACTTCCCACTCCTATTCATTGAACAAGTCTTAGAAAAGTTGGCTGGTTAAAAATACTTTTTAAGCTTAATTAGAAATTTTGATTGTTTAATTTTAAATTGAGTTTGTTTCCTAGAAAACTATGACTGAGTTGTGATAAATCATTCATTATGGTTGAAATTTTCCTTATGATGCTATCAAAATTTGTGACCTACATAATAGAAAATTTTTCTAAGTAAATGATCAACAGCTTAAACAATATGTTGAAATTTTTTTTGAAGATAGAGCTATTTTGTCAAGATTAATTGTCCAAAGTAAAGAGTTACATTGTGTCTAGCTAAAGACGGTAAACTTAGCACTTTTTAAAAGATAACCTAATATTTTCTACAACTTCATCGCTAGGTTTTTTTCTTCTTTGCTATTTGTTTTATTTAAGTTTGGAGGGGTGAGGAATTTTTCGTATGTTTTATAAAAAAAAAAAAAGGATGGCTAAAATATTATTCTTATATTTTCATTGTTGCATTACTGAGAGACTAGTATATTCAAGTTGGGGGTGATTCTATATTTTTTATGGTCAATTTCAAATGGACCCTATACCTTCTATCAAAAAATATACCCATATGCTTTTAATTTAAGGTATACAAACTATGTTTGAAAAGTTTCATATATACTTAGTGTAATACCTAAAATATAACCTACCAGTAGTTAAATTATAAACAAAGCTATTTTGGCAATGTAAATCACAAAAATTAGCTCTGAATTAAAATTATGTGTATATTTTATTCTATCTTAAGCTTTTCATCAACAATGACATCTCCAAATGCATTTAGGTGTGGGCATAGTAAAGTGAAAAATGTTGCTCCTTCCCAACACTGGCATCTCCCTCACCTTCGGGAATACCGAGTTCCTTCCTGAGTTCTTGATTATGTTGTCGTTGTACTTTCCATCAATAAGTACGAAATTCATGTCCATCATCAATTTCACCCCCTCTTCAGATGTCGATGCATAAAACCCTTAGGCTTTACCCAAAATTTTTGACTTGGGATTAGGCCCTTTCATCAACATATCATTGATTATATACAACGAGATGTAAAACTTGAGTGATTTTCTCATGGGCTAAGTTGCAACCACTCGTCTTGTTGACGGACTTGGGCCACTCAGGATGTTGTGCCAATAGAGGTGGAGGCTCCTTGCCAAGCGTCGCGCACCACTGAAGGAGTTGAAAAAGGAGTCATGGGGCTTTGACTTGGTAGAGACTATGAGGATGGAAAAAGAAGAAAAAAGTAAACAGGGAATGGGAAGTCAAGATTGGGAGATGGAGCTCAAGTGGTTGCTGCTTGAGTAGGGGCTTTGGGTGGAGCTACGAGTGATTGTAGAAGTTCATAGAGTGAAATTGGAGGAGATATTATGCATTGCCGATGTCAAAATGAGAAGCGTTTCCGATCTGTGGTAGTAGGGTGCATGTAGAGGAGATGGTTTTCTACTGAGAACAATCAACACCAATATGCTAGCTATAGATCCATGGAAGCATACAATTTTGACAAGGGGCATAAGATTTTGCAGGAGATAGGGGTGCTAGCTCTGGTCAAATGTGTTCGTAAAGCCAACGATGGCTTTTATGGGAGACGGGTTTTCAGCTTCAATGGTTACTGAATCGAAGGAGGGTGTTGTTGATTTTGATGACTAAATAGAATCCATTGTCGAGCAAGGAATATGAGGGTGAAGCCTGTTTTGTTGCTGCTAGATTCGACGGAGACTAGAGCTAGTATTTGGAGAATAAGGTAGCCAGTTTTAGGGAATAAGTGTGGCAGCTCGTTGTGTTTAGAAGATGGTCATGCTGGAGTTGTTGCCGAATCAAGAGAAAAGAAATAGTGTGTTATTAGCAGGGTTTGCTATTATCAGAATTTGTTACTTATCATTGGATGCACTGCTACCAAGTTTCATGGCTGCCAATGGGACGTGAAGACATGGTCGGAAAAGATCGATTCAAGCCTTAATCATAAGACGATTTTCATCATTTCAAATCAATATTAACGAGCCATCCTAACGTCCGTTGCCTCTTTGGTATATCCGAGATTTATACAATACTTAATGAGTATAAATATAGTGGACATATTTAAAATTAAAAGGAAATGTAGCAAATGTAGCAGATATATTTGAAATTAACTCTACTTTTATGTAATTATTTACCCATTTGCAAGAAAATTGTGTTTAATAAAGGAGTTTTATTGGTAATTCTTTGAGAATTTGTAACACCTCACTCTTGAGGTGTGACGAATAAGGTCTACTATGTTTAAGTTGAGAATAAAATCTCCCAAGATGGAAATAGATACTAAGATGCAAAATCATAAAACTTTAACTATTACATCTCAAGTTTACTCATTATGAAGTTATTATATATATTCAGTTTCAAGAATCAAAACAAGTAAGCATTATAAGATACTTTCAATAAAAAGTTAAACGTCATTGTTCTTTGTTCTGCTAGTTTCGCCTTTTTTCATTTAATTAAAGCTTTAATTTATCATTGTATTCCAGTGTTTCTACTGAAAACAAAACTATGTGAGCTGAAAGCTCAATAAGTAAAAACATATTCTTACAAAATTCATTTTTGCAATCACCTTGATTTTTTTAAAAACAAACACAACATCTTATATTGTCTTTTATGCACAAAAACTCTAATTACTAAAAAATTAAACATCTTTAGGCATATGCATACATATGTTAATTTTAAATTATGTATTCACACTGTGGGTATTGTTATCTGCTTATGCTCGCATACAGTCATGTTACACATTCGTGAGCTAATTCATCTTTTGAGTAATCCTGAGGTTGCTACCCGGGCACTACCATACTACTTTACTCCTTAGCCGCAAATTCAATATGCAATTATGCATCATGCTCATGCACTGTGATTAATACACTACTTAACATGATTTTGAAATAATAATGCTCACATTTGAATAAATCAACTTGAAAATTTAAATAAATAATCACATTTCATAGCACATCACAATATTCACATAATATTTTTAAAGTCATGCTTTGGTAACAGTTTGCTTACCTTTAAGTAGA
The DNA here is from genome assembly GCA_030490835.1 of Annona cherimola. Taxonomy (NCBI): domain Eukaryota; kingdom Viridiplantae; phylum Streptophyta; class Magnoliopsida; order Magnoliales; family Annonaceae; genus Annona; species Annona cherimola. The sequence goes on along the minus strand of CM059975.1, from coordinate 85,838,951 downwards.
CTTTAAAACTCCTCTTTTCAAATTTCTTGTAGTAGCTTCAAGTCTCTTTCCCTAATTTTCATCACAATATGTTCATTATTTCACTGTTTTCATAAATATTATTTTAAATTTCATTTATGACTTTCCAAAAATTCTCATAATTTTAATCGACCAAAATTCTATTTTCTCCTATTTATTCTTATATTATTCCATTTTTAAACAACTTTATTCTTATACATAAAAATAAATTTGGACGCATACTTCTTTAAATATTTACTTTAAATTTTTCCTATTTTTTGTAATTTTTTCATAATTTTTTATTCATTTTTATAGCATCACACCTTTAAATAATTTCGTTTCTTATAAAAATTATAAGTTTAAACTCATTTAAGCTTCTAAATATTGACTTTAATTTTCTGGGTATTTTGCATAATTTTCTATATTTTTTCAAATTTTTCTATATTTATTTTGAATTTTTTTTTTCTCGCTGGCTATCTGCCGGTGGCTACGGCTGGTGGGCTAGAAGTTGGGCCAGGCTAGTGGATTAAGCTTGTGGGCTGTGGGCTAGGCTTGGTTCCTGAAATTTGGGCTTAATTTTTGTAGGCTTGGGACTTGAGCTTGAGCTTTTTGGTTCACTGGGCTTGTCCAGATGAGCTTAGCCCACCAGTGCAAAAATTTTTATTATTTATTTTCACCGATTCGTATTCTCTAACTAAAATAGTTTATATATCTCAATATATATGTCTGTTTGATCTGAAATTTTAGGGGTAAGCTTATACAATTTTGTTTTATAATCTGAACGGTCCATTTCTCAAAATAACATCTCTATCATTAGATTTTACATAAAGGGGTTTAATAAAGGGTTAAAATTAAATATCATTACCAATAGCTATGTAAACTAATTTTTAACAGAATTAATTCATCATATATACTGTAAAATATCACAATTAATGTTTGTAACGAGTCAGATTATTATTTTTCATCTATATTTTCCTGTAATTATTTTTTTGTTTTTTATTCTTAAAATAAATATTCACCACTTTAAATCTTCATAAAATTTCTATATCTAAAATTCTATAAGTTTGATCAAGTTGAAATTTTGCAAACAAGCTAAACATATAATTATTTTGTTATTGTACTGTCAAAATTCTCTGATTATGCTAAAAAATATGTTTATTTTATCATATAGCATTTTCTACCCTTTATTTGCTACTTCTCATTAAAAAAAGTAAAATTTCAACATCAAACATTTCAATAATACTCAGGTAACTAGTTATCCATGCTAGAAGCATCATGAATGGTTTAGATCTACCAAAATGAGTTGCATATATTGTAAAATCGATGAGATTAATCGAAGAGTTGTTCTACTCAACTTACCTTCAAAACTCATTCTTCCTCCTTCGTCAGTCCCCTGCTCAAGTCTCTTCTGGCCAAGCCCACCTTACGCTTTCCCCTTTTATACTAATCCATTTGCTAAATGGTTGAGATTAATTGCCATAAATCCCATTGTTTCTTTTTTTAAAAAAAAAAAAGGAACCTGCATGGCCCACCATTTCTTGAAACGGGTGGCCGTTACGGGATTATATTTTTTATTGAAATTTGTTTTTAAATATTTGGGTTTCATTGCTAGATTGTTAAATTATTTGGATAAATTTGCGAAATTATTAGGAAGTCTAAATTACCAAAATCCGACTCTGTATAGCCTACTGTGCACCATCAAAGCATTAGTTTGGTTGCTCTACCACTTTTCTTTCTGCCCTAAATTTCACGAAAGGCAGGAATCCCTCCCAATTTTTCATCGAGCCGCATCCCAACCGATCACGCTCAGATTGCAGTAGCCACAATCATCCCCATTTATCATAGTGGCAGTTCCGGTTCTCTTTCCCAAATTTTCAGCCTCTTTAGCAACGAATTTTTGCCTTGGCAGCCACTTACCGATCAAAGCAATAGCAGCCTTCATTCTATGGTGCCAATCCACAGAATCATCAACGGTGATCATGGTCCCACCAACAGCAATTGCAGTTATCAACAGCCATCAATGCCATGATTTAATAGGACCAGAATTTCAAGCAAAGAAGCTATGAATAATGGCTACCACCATTGCTTTTCAAAAACGAAGGTTCCATTGCAGCAAATCATGGCAACGTGCAACCGTCTACCTACAAATAAAAGGGTGACCGAAAACCAAGAAGATGGGCAGTTTCCTTCAATTGCATTCAGTGGCCCTCCATGCCAAGCAGCAGCCTCTTTTTCATACCCTACGTTTTCAGATATGTCGTGAGCAATTAGGATTAAGCACACTCAATTCGCTACTCTCCCCCACATTCTACCGCTACAAAAAAGACTGCAATCAAGCTTTCAACACATCGTTCTTCAATTATCAGTTCAGCAAGTCTGGGAAGCTTAAAGGGAAGGGGATGGCTACGCAGTTTTTGAAGAATTTCAAAAGGAAATTTTCTTCGCTGCAAGCTATCTTGATTTGTTTTCTTCTACTTCCTTTGCTTTTAGATTTTTTCACTGCTTTGTAACTTTCAGCTCCACATAGGATTTTATTTCCAATTATGTTATTGCACTTTAATGTTTTTTACTGGAAAAGAATTGAAGTGAAACAACAAATAAAAACCAAAGTTGTAATTTTCTTTTAAATATGTAGTTTAATTAAATCTTCTTTTTCAAACAATTCAAACTTTAATTGTCTCTCCGGGGATTCGTCCAGACTCGCCATTATTTTCCACTGTCATTTGTATAGGTTTTAGTTTTATCGAGCTCATCCACACAAAATAAGCATGAGTATGTCTTAGATTACATAAACTTTACTATATATATTTTACAATTTTAAAATATACTCTGTAAATATTCTTCTATAGTAATTTTTAGTTTCTAATATTTGATTTTATGATTTTCATTGTTAACGGTCAAAATCGTATTTTAGGGTGCGTTTGATTGGTATAAAACTTTTCATTCAAAACCTTTTCATAAAAAAAAACTTTTCACTATTCATAATTTTTTTATTTTTTAATTATTTCTTCACATATTCCACTATAAGTTATCCTATTTTTCAATCATTTTTATACAAATACTCATACAACTAAACTATCTATTTTAACTTTGTTCACTTTAATCTTCATTTTTTGATAACCACTATAAGGTGGGCTACATTTTAGTTTCGGATGGTCCCCATTTACTTCAGTTCCCACCGTACATATGATTTAGAGCCTTACCTTTATCTAACTGATCAATAGTAACACAAACCTAATTCATTTATTAAACCATTTAAGCAGTCTCCACCTTAATGTATTTATCATCCATCTATTTTAACGGATTGCAGATTCTCAATAAATTATAAACGAGTTGAGAGCAAGCTGATTTACTATACTAGTTAGTAATAATTATATACGAAACAAGTAAAAGTGCAGAAGAAGTGTAAAATCATCTTACAATCAGAAAAATATGTTGGTAGCTTAATGGAAATAAATGCCTAACACCAACATCGTTTAATAACCATTACAACAAAGGCTACCTTTTGTGGCACATTTTTCACGGCGATAAAATTTCTTGTGACAAAAAGTCAAAATTAGGGACAAAATTATCACTTTGTCATTGAGATGTAATTTTTAACAACATTCAAAATTTCCAGTAGTTAAAGCACGTATTTAAGCGACATCCGAAAACTTTTGTGGCCAAAGTGTTACACTTTAGCTACAGGCCCAGGTTCACGACAACACGCATTTTTTTATTGTTTGGTATTATACAATGTTACGTTGATATTACATTCAGGCTCATTCATTTTTTTAATACAAACGAACTCCTACCTATTTGTATAGAGATTAAGCTCCAACATATATTAAACTCGTATTAAACTCGGACACATTGCCAAGAAATGAATACTCAGACGTATTTTACCAAGAGTCGAAGACGTATCCTTCTACGTATCTGACAAAGGTGTTACCACTAGGGTGTGTGTGTCAGTAGGACGCATTTGTGCGGCTGAAATGATTGGAGAAGATAAGTCTATCCCTTCAATAGTGGTTCACTATAAGAAGGGATTCCATGAAGAGCTGAAAACGCACCATCCCTATGCTCACTGACTTCAATAGTCGATGCCATCATCCTATAGCTCCGATCAAATGGCTTTCATCTTCAAAAGCACTTCCATCTCTATGGTGCTGGCAGCCATGCTGCTGCTTGCAGTAACCGACACCCGCATAGAAGGCAGCACCTTGACGACCTTCCAGGGCCCAGGTTGTAGCGGCAAAACAAAGGTGCTGTCTTGCGGCAAGTGCCACAACGTGAGCTACACGGGTGGCTACTTCTTCCGGTACAAGGGAGGGTTGGGTACGATCTACCAGGAGGCCAGCTGCGACGGCTTTCCGTTGGGGGGATGGAGTTACGACTTATGGAACTGCGCGGAATTCAATTGGAAGAGCGTGTATATCGGCTGTCCAGCGTCGATGTTAGCTAGCTAAGGCACGGCGTACGATGAATGGCAGCCATGAATAAATGTGAACGTCTTCTGATGATGATGGTGCAGAGATCTTGTATACAAGCTAGGTCTCTTGTAGATGAGTGACGTTCTTGAATAAATTAAGCTGCATGTTCTTCGGCCTTTATTTTCAATGTTTAGTCTTTGTCCAGGAACATTATCGGATCTGATAATGTGTAGTTTTGGTTCTGAAAATTTCTCAACCCGTCGAATAGTCCACATGCCAATTACGAGGATTTTTTTTTTTTCTTTTCTTTTTCTTTTTTAATGAAAGGAAAGGGTGAGCACCCATCCCGCTACCTGCCCTTGGCGAAAACGACGGGAGGAAAGGGAAGGTCCTCATCAGTGTTTTAAAAAATCAAACCTTGAGTTGAACCCCTTTTTTATTTAGTTCAAGTTGAACCGGTGAACTTAACATGAATATAACATATTTATAAGATGCTATTTTTATTATTTATTTTAAATTTGTATAAGTTTTAAAATTAATTATATATAATAGGATTTCTATAAGCATAGAATAAAATATATGCAATTCAAGATACTTACTTCATATATTTATCGTGAAAGTTATTGTTTTTTAGATGAAGTAGCTCAATATCTTATTCTGTTATTCAAGATAGAGTGAAATTTCAGAAATACCATTAAATAGGTCATTAACTAGATTAACCGGTTGAAAATAGTCAATTCATGAACAGCTTGGTTAAGTAAACAAGCATATGGCTTGACAGGTTGAAGAGAAAATTATCATGTTAGCCTAGGCTACGTAATTACTTCGCTCGCCTTAAAAAACACGTTTGCAAATTTTCTTTTCTTTTTTTTTTACCTTTTTCCTCATAAACTTGTTAATATAGATGCATTTAACATATAAATCAAGTTTTACCATTTTTGGATATGCATATGTATTTTTTTATTTTTAAATATAAGGATATTTCAACCATTAGATTGGCTAAAATATTCGTGTGTTTAAAAATCTAAAAAAATATATGCACATATCCAAAAATAGTAAAACTTAGTTTATATATTAAATATACTTAACTAAATAAGTGTATGAATAAAAAAGAAAAAAATTTAAATAAATTTTTTTATGTGGGCTAATTAAGTCATTACCTAGGTCGGATTAACAGGATTATCTCTACATGTTAAAACCCATTAAACCAAAACCCTAGCCCGGAACATTTCTAACTAAGTCCAAACCCATAGCCATATGGATTATAAAACTTTAACAGTGCGAATAATGTGTTATAAATGCTTAGGTGCATATGTGATGGAATGTAACTTATGATGGGCTTTATGAATATGGATTGCATAAATTGAAATGAGGTTTGAACATATGCCTGAGGATAAAACTTCAAGTAAGGTAGATAGATTTTAATACTCAAGGCTTTTCTATCTGACGTTGGGCTCAGTTATTGAGGTAGGATGAGTTGATTTTTTTCTCTATCCAGCTGTTTAGTTGTTTATACACATGAGAATACAGAAGATTATTAAAGTTATAATTGATATTCATGAAAATTGAATATATTTTATTAGTATCGAAATGAAAGATGTATATATCACGTATAAATTGAATTTCGAGGGTGAAATTTTTGTAAGATGTAGACTGTAAAATCCCAAATATAATTATATATAGATTTTTGCATTAATGGACTATTCAAAAAATTTATAAATTTTAGGGACTGTTTTGCAAATATCACGAAACTCTTCAAGTTCCCTAAGCCGCGAGATGAATTTCCAGCATCCTCTCTTACCGAAAAGAAAAAAAACAAAACAAACAAACAAACGAGCAAAAGCAAGGGATATATATACACCGCAAGCAAAGGAGAAAAAAACGTGGGGGAAAAACAACAAAGTAGAAGACGACAAGCAAAAGAGAAAAAAACGTCGGGGAAAAGACACAGCACAGCAAAGTTGGTGGATTTGGGGAAAAGTGGGCGAAAGTTTGGTAAGCAAATTTCTTTGCCATCATTTATTTGTTTTCTTATATATTGCATTTGTTTAGTATATAATGCGATGATATGGAAGAAATTTAGCATACAATTGAGATATTAGAGTTGGAAATTCTAAATCCTAATAGGATAGAGAGGTGGAATTTTTCCATGGAGATGAAATATGAGCATAAAAACTTAGATGGATAATTTTGGAATGATATTTTATTATGAAAGACAATAATGATGTTAGAAAATTTGAGATAAAATGAAAATGGATACCTCCAGATAAGTATTTGGAATTTTAAAATTTAGAAAATGAGAGTATTTGAGAATGGAACTAAGTAAATAAATTTTAGAATATTATATAAAGATGTTATTATTATTTTGGATGTAGATTAAAAGTAAAACGGGACATTGAGATTTTATAGAGCGGAAGTTGGAGATTTGGAAAATTGCATAGAAGGTAAGTAGGATTTTTCCACTTTTATTTGGATGTTGATGAATGTTTATTTTCGGGCATGGATGTTTTATGATGAATTGGATATTTTGTTTGAGATTTTTATGAAAAATCCTTTCTTGAGATTTTTATGAAAAGTCCTTTCTTGAGATGTACAGTTTCCTTGGTTTAAATATTTAATTGAATTGAGGAGTATGAAAATTTTAATTGAGTTGATGATGGATTTATAAACTTTTCAAAGTATGAGTTTAATGGAGATGTTTTAAAAAATGAGCGTATGAGCACGGGCATGATGTATGAGTGCATTGTTTCATGTTGAGCATGACATATGATGATTCTCTGGGCAAGCCGAAGAATAAGAAGAGTTACGATATACTGCATTATAGTCGTGTGAGATATTTGATGATGATGAGTCTACCTGGTGCGCCGGGTGACATGGATGTAATGTTGATGATGAACATTTTGAATTGCATGAGCATTTGGAGTATGGTTGCTTACATGAGCATAACATGAATGAGCATATGAACTTTAGAGACTTTGATATTTGAGTTATTTGATGAGAATGATGTTTATTTGTTTTAATATTTGAGTTTTACCATTGTCCTACTTATTGAGTTGACCCGGACTCATGATTTCTTTTGTTAATTTTTTTTTATATTGTAGGATTGAGATCAAAGAACATTTTACTTGATACATAGATAAGGAAGGACTACTTTTATAAAAATCCAATTTTGATAGAATTTTTGTATGGAAAATATTGATGGTGATTTGGAAGAGAATGAGAATAATTTATTTTATTTACGTGGAGTAGTAACAACTGTTAAAGAATTTCTAATGGATTTTTGATAGGTTAATGTAAGTTTTCATTATTATCTAAGCGATGAAATTATTGGTTTATTGGTTTACTAATTTTTCCTCAACATAAATAAGCTATGTGGTGAGGACTTTTTGTAAAACTTTCATTTTATGAAATTGATATGTGGTTATTTATGTAAATGAATTAGAAAAGATTTCGACAAATCTATCTTATTTAGCCTTTTATATTTTATGTGATGTATTATAATGGATATTATAGTGTGAGAATGCTTCTACAGGGAGATTCTAGCTAGCCCTCAACCTTATGATTCTAGGGAGATGTTGCAGACTTTTCAGTGAAATCTAACAACCGTTGGCTAAGTGCAGAGGTTAACCAGTGAGGCATGACACTTACTTAGCCTAGCTTAAAAACATACTAAAAATTTTTTTTGAAACTTTTTTCCTCATAAACTTATTGATATATATGTATTTAACAAATAAATAAAATTTTACCATTTTTGGATATGTTTATATATATTTTTTTATTTTTAAACATAAGTGTATTTTATTCATTTTTAACCATTAAAAATTGCTAAACTACCCCTATATTTAAAAATCTAAAAAAGTGTATACACATATGTAAAATTAGTAAAACTTAATTTATATGTTCAATACACTTAAATAAATAAGTGTATAAAAATAAGTTGACTTGGGCTAGGATTTTATCAACCCTAATCTTATTTGTAAAATGTTAACTTAACTCGATATTCAACCTTATTTTTAAACTTCAACTATATTTAAAAATATTTTGTATAATTAAATTTATTTTAAAATATAAATTTATATGAAAGAATAAAAATAAATCCTTGTTTATAAGAATACCTTCTAATTTATGATGAATATAGAAACATATTTGTTTTGAAATATGTCTAGTTAATGCATATGCATTTCGTGCTAATATATGACTATTTTTAATAATCTATTATATGTTTCAGTAACACATGAAATTGGGTTGACAATTATCTAATTCAAACCAACCTACTTTCGAAATCCGATTAGTTTAAATTAGATTATATAACCTATTTTTTCAAAATATCTAACCTTACTCTATTATAAATCAAGTTCAATTAGTAGAGGTTTAAGTGTCAACTTGGGCTGAATTGAGCCAAAACTCGGCACGCCGAACTCAAATTCCAATGGTATCGAAACATATATTTTTACAAATATTTTTTATGTCATGTTTATTACATGTTTGTAATATTTCAATTATATTATATTATTTTTATTTTTGTTTATCTTTATATTATTATTTACTTCTATGTTTATTAATTTTCTTTTTTTACTTCATTTTCAATGTTAAATTTTCTTATAGCTCTATACTTCTATAATTACTATATTTTAAAAAAAATCGACTATGTATTTTATTTTTTACTTGTATGATTTATTATTATTGTATATTTATATGAAATTACAAACTTATTACTTTTGACTAAAATGTACATTCGTCAACGTGAATTTTAACTTAAAATTCAACTGGAATTCGATTTTCACAAATAAAATTAGAATTCAAGTTTAATAATAAAGCTAGGGTAAAGATTAAGATTTATATTTTATAAATATAGTTAGAGTTAAGATTAAAACAAATTCGTGTTTCATAAGCACGAATTGTACCCGTAATTGGGTTAAGTTGAGAAGGAACCTCTTGGCACTCTTTAACTCCATTGCAATCTATCAACCAACTACGAGCTACGAGGAAAGAACTTAGAGTATATATGCATTGGGACTTGGAGTATAAAGCCAATTGCAATGATGCACGTGGGGATACTCATGGACTATAAAGCCAATTGCAATAATGCTTGTGGGGATTATAATATTATGAGGAATTTGATACAGTGTACTTTGGTGCACTTAGTTTTTATATATGTGCGTGTAAATTAAGTATATTTAATATGTGTATTAAATTTTACTACTTTAAAAAATTTATAGATATTTTTTGAACTTTTAAAATCAGTAGCATTTTAGTAATTTATGAATCAGAAAAATACCACTAATTTTAAAAATTCAAAAATTAAAAATATCTAAAATTGGTAAAACTAAATACATATGTTAAATATACTTAGATTAATAATTCTATAACATATTATGGTGCATTGAGCTTGGGACTGATCATATGCCGGACTCTACTATTACTATTTTTGTATAAGAAATATAGAGTGTATTATAGCTCAAAAAAAGCCAAGCTAGTGAGAGGAATCCATGTGCAAAAAGGTTATGTCAGCTTCTTCTTTTTCTTTTTTTGATGGGTAAGGTTATGTCAGCTTTGATGACTGGAGTATGCGAGGAAGTGAAATTTTTTTTTTTTTTTTTTTTTTTTTTTTATGGGTAAGGCGATGTCAGCTTTGATGACTGCAGTATACGATGAAATGAATCACTGGCTGCATAAATTAATAATTTCCCCTGCATATTCCGAAATCCGAATCTCTACGGAAGCCCTTCCACAGTTCCACCACATGCTTTTTCTTCTCGCTGCATGGCGGCATGGCCCCAATATTTAAACAATTAATCTCCTTCCGTGATGGTTGATGAAGGCGAGGAATATGAAAATGTCCTTTAGACTTTGTAAATATGTATTCGTAAATAATTTTGTTATTAATATTATTAGGTTGCTATAAGAAAATATAAAAAATGACCATAAAGATTTTACAATAGAAATAAACAGCTTTTTGAAAGTATCTACAATCTACGTATACAAAAATTTGTATACTCTTCTTATTAAATAAATAAAATGAAAATTTTAAGGTAAAAAATATAACGATTACTTTTAAAACATTTTTCTTGCATGTTTTACTATAATGTAATAACATTAATTGTGAAAATTATTTATGAACGAGAACTTACAAATCTAATAGATGGCAAAATAAATTATTTAATGGGAGGAATAAACTTGGAAATATTTTCGTATCACAAGACATTTTTATATTATTCTTTTATAACATAAGAAATTAATTTTCACATTATTTATTATACTAGTGTGCAATACGTCAAAATGTCATATAGGAACAATTCTTCCTTGAAAGTTGAAAGATTTTGCGTATTCCGTAAAGAAAAAAAAAATTTCTAATACCTTTTGAGTTTGATATTAAATGTGTTTTTGGGGAGTAATAAAACTTTAATATGTTATAACAGCTGCATAAATTGTTAGAGAAGTCCAACTTATGCAATTGGCTTTTGGTAACTAAAAGAAGAGAGAACTTTTGATATTTTTAAACGGTTATTATGGATCGACACTATTTCAATTATTTATACAAACGGAATTACGAAGACGTCACTGTAATATTGATTTATACGAATGAAATTATAAATACGTTAATATAACATTAATCATTAATGACAAAACATAGATAATATGATTTCAATAAAATTTAGCTTTATTAAGATACATTGAAGCATTACACTTCTTTTTACTAGGTGTACAATTTACATTTTATCTTATTTTACAATTAAGCTCAATAATGTACATGGTTTACAATTTCTCCCCTATTCTGGGGTTCTATAATTTTCACCTTGGAAGTTAAGGAAAAATTTCTTTCTATGGTGTAAAGGTGTGAATGTACCCCATTGTAATATCAATTGTCATGAGATATATATATATATATATATACTAAAAAAATAAATAACTCTTATTACGAAATCCACCCTAGTAACGAACGAGATGCTTCTATGAGACCTTCTTTCTATATAATCCCTTTCATTTTCAACATCTAGATGGTTCATGAAAAATCCATTTCATCCATTATATTTAATATCACTTATATTATTATGAAAATCCTTTTATTTTCTAATATCACTGTATATAAGCCCCATCTATAAACATGTAAAATCAACATAATAAAATAACATAATGCTAAATATTAATTTTTAAGTAGTATTTTGAACATTTAAATCGTCTAAAATATCATTACTACATGGATAAATGATTCTATAAAGTGTTACTACATTCTAATAAATATGTGAATAGATCTAAGCATTTTTCCTAATTTACACTTAAGTGTACCGATTTTTGAGCAAATATGGCCTATGAACATATTGAATTTGAATGAAACTTGGTCTCATTATTAAACAAATAATGTTAAATATAATAAATGGATTGAGGCAAGATCAAGAAAATAAGGTCGGACTCGCGTCGCCAGCATAATTGGCTGTTCGTGTACCCCTCGGATGTTAACATTGCACTCTTTTTAAATGGAACACAATGCCATCGTTGTCCCTGGCAGCTGGCGATGCTGGACAGGGTTTCATAGCCGGTGATGCTGGGTTCCAGCTAGTGGCTGGCTGGTTGGATTCAGGAGACGAGTTGGCAGAAGATCATAACTCCGTATTTTCAATGGCAGAGCCCCTTTTGTTGGAAAAAAAAAAGTGAAATTTATTACAGAAGACGGCAGATGACATTTAATTTCAACCTTTTAGGTGCTTCGTTAGTATACCGGTTGTCGTCAATGCTAGCTTAGTCTCCTTGAAAATAGTATATTTTGTATCTAAGAGATTGTAAGAATGGATGAAATAGATATGATATGGGTAAATACGTTAGTATATTTTTTTGGAGATATGTATGTATGTATATAATTTTTTTATTTTTAAAAGGGATCTTTTAGTCTTTTTAAATGATTAAATTACTCCTATTTTAAAAATAAAAACTATACTTATGTTGAAAAACGGTAAAACTTGATACATAAGTTCAATATATCTAGATTAATAATTTATAAAAAAATCTAAAAATACATATCCATTTGCTAATTGGGTAATTGCTTAGTAGGTAAGCAGAATTGCCTGCCTGCAGTAGGTGGTCGAATCCCTTTAGTGTCCCTTATGGGAGCTTTCGCAATGTAAACATACGTTAATCAAGAAATGCATTATTCATTTATTTTATTTTATTCTTTAGATTTTCTCTTCATCAACATATTTTTCTTAGTGTATTTAATTCATGTACTAAGTTGTATCATTTTACAATACTTTATTATATGTATTTTTTATTTAAAAAATGTAACGTGGATTGTGATGCTGCAGTGAACAGAAAACTTGTCGGTTATTGGCAAAAATAATTCTGGAAGTCTGATTAATCGTATTCATAACCTCGTGGTTCGGATAGTTATAAAAATGACCTTCAGAATTGTTGAACTTTGCAAATATAACCCAACCGGCGCTCCATCTTCCCAACTTACAAGTCATAGCGACTTTCTTCCAAAATTCGATCACAGATGAAGCCCCACAAGAACGCTCCTGAATGGTTAAATCTCGCATGGGTTGAAATTCAAAGCTACGATCTGCTGCCACCACATCTCCTGAATCCAGCAAGCCTACCGCTAGTTGGAAGCTTGGAACCCATCATGCAACAATTCTAAACTGACGAGTGCTGCTGCCTATCTTCCCCAATCACCGTCAGCCCTATGAAACCATCTCCAGCATCACCGGCTGCCACGACCAACGATGGCATTTTGGTCCATTCAAAAATAGTGCAATGTTTCGAAGAATCGAAGTATCCCCCGATGGTGTTGAATTTTACTGAAATGTTAGTGTAAACTCATTTTCGATTTTTTATAAAACTGTTAATCTAGATGTATTTAATATATAAATTAATTTTTACTATTTTTAAAAGCATATATACATATACATATCTTTATTTTAAAATAAGGGGTTTTAGTCATTTTAAATAACTAAATTATCCCTATTTTTAAAGATAAAAAATTATATCTACACATAATAAAAATAATAAAATTTAATAAATAAATTAAATTTACCTAGATTAACAGTTTTATAAAAGAATTTTAAAAAAAATAAATAAGCTTTGCACTTGGTGCATTAAAATTTATTGCATCGTGACATATTGAAATCAGACTCTTAAAAATATAAAAGAGGGTTATCTAGTGTGGGATGTAATTAGATAACTCAAATAACTTTTATTTTTAAAAATCATAATAATATATGTACACATATCCAAAAATGATAAAAAAAATTTAATTTATAGATTAAATACAACTATATTAACGTTTTTGTAAATAAATTTTCAAAAAAAAATTAAAAGTATAGCTTTTGGGCCGAGTGCATGAAAGTCTCAATACATGCATTGAATCACTTCTCATCTAACACCATTTTTGTCCAATGCTATTTTTGCGCAACTTAAAATATTTAACGTTATTTTTATGGTATATAAATTACAAAGTTATAAATTCAGTTAGGTAAATTTACGAAGTTATTTTGCAAATGACCAATGAAATTCTTCTTGTTTGTAGCCAGCTATGGAGCTTAATTACATATAGTATGATGTATTTTAAATCAAAACACATTATATATTTATTTTTTTGATTTTTTCATAGTCATGTTTTTTAGATATATTTAATCCTTTTGTAAGTTTTGCCACTTTATAATATTTTTACATATTTATTTTTAATTTTTAAAAACATCAATTTCAAGGTTGTCTAAATCATTTTTCGTCTCTTAAAAATTATTTTTTTAAATAAAAATAAACATATAAAAGTATTGTAAAATGACAAAACTTAGTAGAATGATTAAATATACCTAGAAACCATGTTTGTGAAAAATAAAAAATACTAATTCTATAAATAAATGTATAACGTATTTTAAGTTAAAGTATACAATCAGAGTAAGTTAGCTATCACCGTCATCTGATATATGATTTTCAAATGCATTTTGGTTAGGGATGTTAATGAATCTTGTTATATGGGTTGGAGCTTGTACTAATCCTAGCTCATTTAAAATATCTCAACTCTAATTCATTTAAAAAATCTCAACCCTAACTCATTTACAACCCATTTAGTAAACAAATTGATGGGTTGTTAACGAGTTGTATAGAAAACGACTAGAATGTGCATACTCTGGCAAGCAATGATTGTATAAGGAGAAGCGAGAGAGTGTTTTCTGGGTAGGGGAAATGAAAATAAGGTAATAACAGAAAAATAAAATTAGAGCAGCAGTTTAAAAATAAATTATGTGGCATAAAGAAGACTTAATAGGGAATATAATTAAGAGATTTACATTTGTATGTGTATATAACTTTAATGGGTTAAACAGATTAGTAAACAGGTTAATGGGTTATAAAATTTGAACCCTAATCCGTTTATTTAATAAAATTGTATAACGGATTGGTGGGATCACGACCCATTTATTCAAAAATATTAACTTTTATCTATTTATAAATGGTTAAATAGCAAGTTGACAGATTGAACGTACCCATTAACGCTCCTAATTTTGATTCATCCGTAAAAAGCCGAAAAACGGAAAAGCTACTATGGCGGTATGGCCTAGACCAAGACTTCCGAAAATGCAGTTGTCTCCAGCTATACGCACCATAATTGCATTTCAGCATTTGTCTTGTGCAGGGGAAAGTAACTGGCTTGTGATGCTGCAGTGACAGAAAACTTGCCGGTTATTTGCATGTGTATTTGGCAAATAGTAAAAGACGTTAAGTTAAACTTTTTAATCTATAACTTTTTATTTTTCATAATTATTCTATTTTTAATTATTTTTATATCTTTCAATACAATAATTTTACTTTTCAATCATTTTAACACAACTATGCACATAATTAATCTCTTTATTTTATCTTTGTTTTCTTTACTTCTTATTATTATTCCTACCACATTATATTATTTTCTTTCAATTTAACAATTTTTATACCAAAAATTTTTCATTCAAAAATTTTACAAATTCTCAAACTAACAATTCTCAGTCTGATTAATCCCCAGTCATCGTCACCGTTATGAAACCATCTTCAGCTAGCATCACCGGCTGCCACGACCAATGATGCCATTTTGGTCCGTTTCAAAAATAGTGTAGTGCTGTCAACAGGGGCTTGCCTTGGCATCATATCAGCTCTTCCGTGTTCGAAGCTTTCCACTCCTGGGGTGTAGAAAAATTTCTCCCCTTTACGAGAGTGTGTAAAAAATTTCTCCCCTTTATAGGACTGTAGGAAAATTTTGTTCCCAAGTGTGAGGGTTTAGGAAAAGATTGTTTCCGTTATGGTGGTCCACTTGAAATGAATGTGAGTTACATCCCTGTGAAAAAAAAAAGTGTAATGTTACCAACAGAGGAGCACATCGACACAGCCTCATACGCTGGGGATGTGAGTTCGACGTACAAAGGTCGATTTTGTAGTAGGAGCTTGCCGTCTTCTGCATGTATAGTTGGGGCTTATTATATATCTTTGATATATAGATGCCAGCTTGTTGTGTTCTTTCGTACGAATCATTGATCTTGATTAGAAAATAAGATGAGATGTAATTTGTACATTCAATAAAAGATAGTCTAATGTTTTCTAAATTTTTATTTAAAAATTTTTGTATAAAACATATTTTAAATTTTTTATAAAATTGTTAATCTAGGTACATTTAATCTTTAAATTAGTTTTTACCATTTGAAGATATGTGTATATACCCTTATTTTATTTTATTTTATTTTTGTGATTAGCATTTATATAACATTACAACTATATTACACAAGTACACTCACTAGTCTCAACCCTCATACATATAGAAAATTTTTCTATAGACAATTCAATACTAGGAGAAATCTATAAAAAAAAACCATCACTTCAGGAAAATTGTAAAAACTTCCATGACTAAGAAGAAATTGCAGAAACTTCCATACAACGTCGCATAGAAAAGTTTTCAAAAAATTTTAAAAAGTTAGTTTTTGGGCCCGGTGCATTAAAATTTCAGTGCACCAGTGTATTGAATCACTTCCTTCAAACACCGTTGTTGTCCAAGGTTATTTTTGCACAGCCAAAAATCTTTAAGGTTATTTTCATGACCATGTAGACTACGAAATGATAAATTCAAGAGTTATTTTTGAAAATAACCCGCGAACTTCTTCTTATTTGTAGCTAGCTATGGAATCGATTATACACATCCTGATGTATTTTAAATTGAAATGCATTATATATTTTATTTTATTTTTTATAAATATATTTTCTTTAGGGTATTGAATATTTGTACTAAGTTTTTCATTTTATAATATTTTTATATATTTTAATCTTAAAAATATCCATTCAAGGGCATTTAAATCATTTCTCATCTCTTAAAAATGTAATTTTCTAAAATAAAAAATAATCTATAAAAGCATTATAAAATGATAAAACTTTATATATGGAGTAAATATTTGGTATATGGAGTAAATATACTAAAAAAACATGTTTATAGAAAAACGAAAAATACAATTAATTGGAAATAAATATATAATATATTTTTGATATTTTTATTTATCATGTCATCTAAATATTACAATGAAGCAGATGCCTATACTCACGCCATCGAGAAAATTTTTTTCGTAAGCCCACACAACGGGTGGAGGGTGGGAATTGTAAAACCCCATTATAGGGGGGGTGAACTGTAAAATTCGCTTATTATACATGCAGCCCACAGGAACGTGCGTCCTCACCCTTATGTGGCTAGCGAGTTACCATGAGGAAACATTGTGCTACATATTAAAGCCACAGTCTGGTTTCGAAGAGGGATAGCATTCGAATCCTAGTGGCATCATGTAGTGTGCACATATAAAATTAATTATGTATTTTTTCCCATATTTAGTGGGAGTTTCATAGATAGGCAGACCTTTGTCTGCTGTGAAGATTGATAGGAGCTTCTTATCTTCTAAGATGAATGAGACTAAGTGTAATATCAGATGTGACTGTATACAATACCAACAAATAAAAAAGGATTTAGGCCATAATTGCATTTGTCTTATGCAAGGGAAAGCAATCTTCGCTTGTGATGTTGCATTTACAACAAACTTGTCCGTTGAAGGAAGATCATCAACTTAAGCCAGCCTAAAAAGATTATTTTGGTATTTTTTTAATTTTTCTTTACAAACATATTAAGCCAGGTGTATTGAATCTATAAACCAAAATTTACCATTTTCGGATATTTTAAAGTATTTTTAAATATATTATAATGATAATTTATTACAAATTTTTTAAGAATATACCAAATTAACCTTAATTATTTAGATAATATTACACAATGTCAATATAATTTATTGTATCAATATCATTAAATTTTAATTTTTCAAATATAAAATGCAGTAAATATTATCACGTATTTTATTTAAATTTTAATTTTAAAATATACAAATAATTATTAATTTCGATAAGTTGTTGATAAAATATTTTGAAAATGGAAATATCAACGTGAATTAATATTATAAATAATTAAAGGATATTATTTCAAAATTTTAACATTGATCTACGGAAGAAAACTTCGTAAATAACTTTTCCCTTTCTATTTTAAGAAGAATACGTATTTTGTAAAAACCTTGAACATTGGTCTACGGAAGGAAACTGCGTAAATAACTTTTCCCCCCTTCTATTTTAGGAAGAATACATATTTTGTAGAACCCACAATTTTATAATATAAATATAGCATCTTACATGATTGTTTTGATTGGTGCACATGACATGATTAAATAGGTAATTTACGGGTCCTATAAAAAATAACAAAGAAAATTTTAGATTTTAATATTTCCAAAGTCATAAAAAATTTACAACATGAATAAAATGTTGGAAATATTTATGAAATTAAATTATTCAATTTGATGCCATTAAATGAATAAATAGGTTGTAAATTAATGGCACGAAAATGGTATATTAAATCATTTCGGATAAAAATAACAATAAGGTTGGTAAGCATATTAAATGGAGTGTGTGGGTGTGTACACATTAGTTAATATAATAAACCCCTTAAGGCAGCCGCACGTGTCACAGCACACATGCTGGAAGTGGGAGACACATGAAGGCCCCTCTTTCATTCGGGCAGCCAGCAATCCGTAGATTGAGGGATAACGAAAAGTAGGCGGATAACAAAGGATTTGTGCAGGATGTACTTGTCCTATATGCCCTAATGCCAAAGAAACGAACCATATTTTGAGAGGATGTAACTTTATAAAGCTGGTTGCAACAGTTGACCCCTTAGAATCTGTAGAATGTTCTCAGCACAGGCAGTTGTGTGACTGAATTTGTACAGATCTCGAGCTTAAGTTTGTTATTGTATTTAATAAGCCTAATCTGTTTTGTTCATCGGAACTTTATGGATGCTACAGAAGTGGGGTAATAAACAAGCTTTTGAGGGGGAAGAATGTAGAGGATAAAAATATTCTACATTCTTTAAATATTCATATAGCATAAGAAATTTTTTAGAAATTCTTATTAATTAAATCGTAATCAGCTTATGATCCTCCATCTCAAATCGTCAAGAAGAACAAGGAAATAGTTGTTTTTGGATATTAAGGTTCCCAAGTTATTGTTTAGAATTTTAAGAAATGATCTCTTTCCTTTATCATGATAGGATGTTAGAAAAAAAAAAATATTTGTACATAATTCAAAAAAAAATCGGATAT
Source organism: Annona cherimola (assembly GCA_030490835.1). Classification (NCBI taxonomy): domain Eukaryota; kingdom Viridiplantae; phylum Streptophyta; class Magnoliopsida; order Magnoliales; family Annonaceae; genus Annona; species Annona cherimola. Next base: position 85,819,906 of record CM059975.1, on the reverse strand, counting down.
AAAAATTATACATATCATTCTAGTTTCTAATTTAGAAGGGGAGCCTTGGCGCAACGGTAAGAGTTATCGCCGTGTGACCGTGGAGGTCACGGGTTCGAGCCGTGGAAACCACCTCTTGCAAAAAATGCAGGGTAAGACTACGTACTATAGACCCAATGTGGTCCAACTCTTCCCCGGACCCACGCATAGGGGGAGCTTGATGCACCGGGTTGCCCCTTTATTCTAATTTCTAATTTAACCCATTATAAATATAAAAACTACAAATTAGGCATTAAGATTTATATGTATAAAAGTCACATACTTTATGATACGGTTTAAGCCCATTTAATTTTAAATCTTATAAAATAACTTTTTTATTGGGTCATTTTTATGATAATATATAATATATAAATTATTATATGTGCACTTAACTTGGACTATATATATATATTAACTCATAATTATATATATTCTTTTGAGGTCAAAATCTTTTCGTATCATGATCAAAATCATATCTGAACAATTTCGTTTATTATTTATGTCAACATAGGGCCAGATAATCTTCATTGTATTCATCATAATTATATCGTTTCAACTTTCACGGCGGTTATGTACGTCAAACGTAACTAAAATAATATAGACAAGTACGGACGCAAATTTTTTAAGTGGATGAGGAAGAAACCGCAGATATATCAGTATTTTAAGAGTGTGTTTGTTCGGGGACAAAAAAGTATAACTAAAATTTTTTAATTTAAAACTTTTCACTCTCCATAATTATTTTATTTTTTAATTATTTTTTTCATATTTTTCTATATAAACTAAAATACTTTTCAATCATTTCTACACAATTACCCATACAATTAACATATCTATTTTAATTTTATTCTTTTTATTCTTCATTATTATCCCTATTATATTATATTATTTTCTATAATCTGACAACTTCTACTTTAAAAACTTTTCATCAAAAGTTTTACTTTCAGCCAAACATTTCAACCAAACATATCCTCAGTTTATCAAATAGGCACTTCTTGACCCTCCCGCTTCAACATGAGCGTCTTGGAAAAAGGGAAAAAGAAAGAAAGAAAGAAAACTTTGCATATCGCTGGAGGACAGAAACTGTGTTGGGTTGGCGGCAGTCCATCTCCTTGCAAGATCCGGTAGCCCCATATGGGATCGCCTGTTCCAAATCCGGCGTTTTCTACACAAAATCCAACTGCTCGTTGCCGAAAATCCTTCCTCGACAGGAAACGACCGCACACATGTACGCGGTTGTTGTGCCGTTCGTGAAGTTGTGCTTCATATATTTATAATTAAACATGCTAGGAAGAAGAAGACGGATGACGTCAAGGAGAGAAAGAGAGAAACAGAGAAACAGAGAAACAGACAACGCGATGACCACCTACCTTCATTTATTTAAAGCAAACTACACAACACAACATATAAGACGGATGAACCAACTCAGGGAGGAAAAAAAGGCACATAAGACGATTACGATACATGCGGGAAGAAGAATTAGGTGGTCATCTATACATGTATGGCGTTATAGCTTCCTTATCTCAGCAGTACGGCTAGAGTAGTAGACAAGGACTTCATCGCTGCATACATGTACTCCTCATCAGACTTGATTAGCATCGGCGGAAAGGAGAAGGCCAGATGACAAACGTACACTGACCAACGATGGCGGAAGATCAATAACTCCTATGTCTGGGTAAACAGGAAGTCCTTCGCTCTTACGCGGGTCCATCTTTATCTATCTGCGAGTTGCAATTCTTCGATTATCTGAACTCTCTCAGTCTACCGAGAACCACGAACAAAGCCTAAGATATATACCGAGGGAGCACAACATGAGTACATTTATCCAAACACGTATTAAAATATAATGAAATTTTGTATAATTATTTATTTATATATAAATTTTATAATAAATGATTTACATATAAACGTTAAAACTTACGTAAAAAAGGATGGCTAGGATTTTTCTATATGTTAAAAACGTAAGGAATGGATCGTGCAGGCTAGAAGTATTTGGTTTGGATGCTAAATGGAATGAACGGTCAGGATTATTACATGACTTTAGAAGGATTCAAGAGCGGTGACATCTGGATGGTGAAAAATCACGGATCGCTGGAATTTTCCAACTAAATGGACGATTTGGATTTTGCATGATCTTGGACGGCTAAGATGGTGTGGACGACTTTGATGGCTGTTTGCTGCAGGTGGTGCTAAATTTTGCCGCTTAGATGGATGGCCTGGATCAAATGGACATGATAAACGGCTTGGTGATAAAATTCTGTACGGTAATTAGGCAGATAAAAAATGGACGGCTAAGATGCTATTGGTTGTGCATGGATTATTTGGACGGTCCTGATTGGTTTACTGGTTGCAACAGATGGACGGTTTGGATTGATCCGGGCGGTGATTTTGCTGGATGAGATGAATGGCTGATTTCTGGTGGGCCACACATGCAATTTTCTGGACAGCATGCTGGAATTTTCGAATTGTACATTTAGAATGGACGGTTGCTGATAAATCAGCTGATCACGTGATCTGCTTCATGGAAGGCTTGGATTCTCTTTTGAACATTGGTGATCGTTGAGTTTTTAAATTTCTTTGGACGGTCTGGATGTGATGGCTTGATCGCATGAAAAATTGGACGGTTTGGTGATGGACGGTGGTGAACTAAGTGGTGGGCTCGACTATTTTAACTTACAAAATCTGCATAAAAATTATTTAAATCATTAATTCATTAAAAAATCATTAGTGAGTTATTACTGTAAAAATTATTTCAAGCCCATTTAATTTCATGACAACAATTAAAATGTAACTTCAAGCCAAAAGATTATAAGAATTATTTAAATATCTTGAAATTAATATTTAATACCTCAATTGTTGCAAACACATACTTTAAAACAAAGTTCACATTAAACTTAAAGATTTACCCACCAAATTAGTATAAAATGCCCACAAAATATATTATTAATTTACATCATAAACAATCTAATTTTGCATATTAGCATTTTAAATATCCGAAGTTTGCATATTGGCACATTAGACACTGTGAAGTTTCGATCTTTGCATTTTAAACTCTTACCCTTAACGACATAAAAAAAATCACTGAAACCATGTATAATATCAAAATATTCTTTCATTTATACAAAAAGCAAGACAACATGACCAAAAAACAATATATTTGTGCAAAAGAGCCTCATGATTTTTGAAAAATGATAACACTCACAAAAATGATGTTGGTTTTTAGCTATGAGTGTATTGTTTTTGATATAGAAGAGTTTAATGGTATTTTTTAACGCTATTAGAGTGAAAGTTTAAAATACAAAGATCGAAACTTTATAGGAGTTTATTTTTTTAGGGCTTAACTGAATGCACCTAGGTGCATTTTACCCATTTTTTAATATTTTTTTGAAAATTTTTTATACAACTGTTAATCTATGTGTATGTAACATGTGTATCAAAATTTACCCTTTCTAGAGACTTTTAAATATTTATTTTTTTAAAAATCAAAAAAATATTTAAAGTTTTCAAAAATTGTAAAAATTAATAAAAATGTTAAAAACATTTAGATTAATGATTGTATAAATAAACTTTCATAAAAACATAAAAAATGTGTTTTCACATCCAGATGTGCCAAAGCTAAGTGCACCAATTACACTGTATATAATGTAATTTTTTTGATAGGGGCTGGGGTCTATCATGCTAATACTAAAACGCAGGGTGTGTTTGGGAATAAGTAGAAAATGTTAAGTTAAAGTTTTTCACTCTCTACAACTACTATATTTTTTAATTATATTTTTATATTTTTATATAATTAACTTATTTTTCGATCATTTTTAAACAACTATATGTACATAAATCTATTTATTTTAATTTTATCTTCTTTATTTCTTATTATTAATACTATGTCACATTATTTAACAATTTTAACTTCCCTGGACTTTTCGTGGCACACCCGCAGGGATAAAAGGGTTTACGTTTGCAAATTTCGCTGCAAAACCAACAGCCGCCGGACGGCGAAAGAATCTCACCTGCTCCTCTGCAGACGCAACAGCTCCTCAACCATGTCGGCCAGCGTCCGTACGACACGGGCTTCCACTTTCCCCCACAATAATTGTTGGGAGTTGTCAAGCTTTAGCAATGATAGCACATGCGGACGGACAGAGATTGTGACAGCGCATGGGAGCGGATCTAGAAGATACTGGATAATGTGGATGTGTGTGGATGTATGTGTCTGCGTGGCATCTTTAAAAAGTGACAGGTGAGGACATGTCCAGAAACAATTCTCTCATGCGTTGAAAGTCATAAAGTCTGTCAAAAGTATTGGATTGGACGAGATGGTAGAACACATTCAATTATTGCATGCGATGGAGCAAGGGGCGTTTGGGGAACTTGTACGTGTTACGATACGTGCAAATATATATTTTCTATAATTTTTTCGAAAATTTATTTACGCTGAAAATTACTAAAAATGTTACAAATTTTAAAAATTCAGAAAAATATAAAAATTTTCAAAAATGATAAAAATTAATACAAGTTAAATAAATTTTTTTCTAAAAATTACGTTAAATACACTTAGACTAATAATTTTATGAAAAAAACTTCACCAAAAATAAAAAATGAGTTAAATATACCCGGATGTAGTGATGCTTAGTGCACCCAGGTGCATTTAAAAATAATCCTATTATATGGCTAATTATTTGAAAATTTTTTCGCAGTATCCAAATATGTCCTTAGGAAAGTAATTTTAAGAAGTAAGAAATATCATCTCACATTTATTCCCTTCTTAAGGAATTTTTGCATTAATACGTATGTAGTTTCAGTACAATTGCGGGCGTATTACTAGTTTCTAAAATATAGGCGTATCTACTTTTTTTTTCGAATTAAATAGACGCGTCTACTCGGTTTGGTAACAACTGGGTACAGACCACTTCCTTTAGGATTTAATAGGTGGGGGTTAGAAATTTAGACAGTTACCGAATAACCCTTTTGAATAGGCGTGAAGATCTGACAAAGGCAAGCTGATAAGGCAGAACTTGAAATCCAGGCACAAAATTAAAAATAAAATAAAATGAGTGCACCAAACTGCTCCGGTTCTTAGGATGTAGTAGCTTCAGGACCATCAGATTGGTTTCTTAAAAATAAAATTATATCTATTGAAGATAATATTTTTTGTTGAATTTTTTGTGAAAATAAAAAATAAAAAATATAAATAGAATAATAAAAAATTACATACGAAATATAAACAAATATTAACATATATTTGTAATAAAAATCCAAAAAAATTATTATCATCTGAAAGACATAGAATAGAGATAATTTTTTTTATGAGAAGAGAATAATAGTATATATATTTTTATGACAACAGAATAGATATATATTTTTTGACATCTTTATGTTACAACTCCAACATCTCAATTCTCGAATATTTTTCAATTTATGCTCAAGTAAACCTCATAGTATCTTTTACAGAAGATTGCTCTTGACAAAGGGGGACCATGCTCTACAACCCGGATCGAGACCGGATCCTCCTGGCACGTCGCCTGTAATGAGCATCAGGATCAATTAACGACTGATGATCGAACTGCCTGGATCACTGAACGTGACGGCGTTAAAAGATAATTTTTTTTTTTATATTTTTAAGTTATTTTGTATAGTTTAGAATATTAGAAAATTAATTGTTTAATATTATGGTAGAAATTTATTGTTCCATAAAATAAGCAAAAACAATTAGTCACTTAGACCATAGAACAACTTGGGTCACTGAACATGGCAGCATCAAAAGATAAATGTTTATATTTTTAAAGATATTATTTGTATATTTTTGAATATAATATTAGGATTTTATTTTTGATCTTAATTATGATGGAAAATTTAAAAATTGTAACAAACATAACTTGTTTATATATTCATAAAAAAGAACCTTAAAAATTTGAAGTTGTATGAAATATAGCCTTGGACTCTAGTGAGAGCCAATGAGTTAGGCGTCTCACCCCATAGGTTTCCTCCTCCTACGTAGCATCGGGGCCTTTTCTCCGCACCCAACAGCTGCCCAATAGTAGAGGGTGTAAATTGAGTCGGGTTGACTTAGGTTGGGATAAATATAATTTTAATCTATCTTCTAAAATCTCAACATAACCCTACTTTCAATTAGGGGTGTAACTTGGGTCGGGTAGGTCCGGGTACGGGTGTAACCTACCCTTACCCATTTTGTAAAAATCTCTACCCTACCCTATTTTGGACCGGGTCGGTCCGGAGCCTACCCTACCCAATTTTCTCAAGAGCGGGTCGGTTCCGGTTTGGTTCCAAAATCGGTTCCTAGAACACGATCTATTTGCAGCTTCAACCTGGGTAAAACAATTCAATTTATACATACTAAAACATGAATCTGTTAAAAAAGTGCAATGTGTACACAATGAAATTTGTTAAGTCTGTCCGATCAAATAAAAAACTGTTTGAAAAACAGATACAACACAAATACACAATAGATTAAGTATTATAATATATATATAATATGAAATTCGGGTCGGTTCCGGGTACCCAGAACCGGAACCGACCCCTACCCGAAATTGAACGGGTATTTCGCCCAAGGAACCGAACCGACCCCACGGGTAGGTTATGTGGAACCGAACCTACCCTATTTAGGGTACCCAGCGGGTCGACCCACGGGTACCCGGACCAAGTTGCACCCCTACTTTCAATCTTATTTTTCACAGCTTAACGCAACCCTCTTTAATCCTATGTAAATCGATTCAGTTTGGTTCATCTCAAAATGAAAATCGAATTAATAAATATATAATATTTAAAAATATTTTGCTTAATTAAATCAATTTTGAAATATTAATTTATATAAATGAATAAAATAATCATTTTATAGGAATATTTTCTAATTTATAACTTACACAATAATATAATTGCTAAATAAGTTATTTCAAAGCAATAATATGTAGTTAATTCTTACGTATTATGTGATAATATGACTATTTTCAATAATTTATTAAATTTTATATTAATATATGAAATAGGGTAAAGTCAACTTGATAATTAACTAACTTAAACTAACCCACTTTCGAAATCGAGACTGTTAAAATCAAGTTTGATTTGTCATGCTTGAGTGAAGACAAACATATTTACATCCCAACCGCATCATCTATCCTGTTGCGCTGGCGTCGGTCTGCGTCCGTTCGTCATGCCTTCTCTTTTCCGCGATGATTATTGTTGTGACTCAACATTAGGTTTTAACCAAAATTAGATGGGTGGAGCGAAAAGAGATTGTGACAGCGCAAATGTGCGGATACAGAAGATACCAAGCATAATGCATAAATGTGCGTCCGTGGCATTTTTTAAACGCTGAGAAATCATGACGAGATTGTCTAGCACTTTCTGAAGCAATTATCTCATGCATGGTACATTAAAAAGTCTGTTAAAGATCAAACAAAAAAGAAGAAGAAAAAAAAAAAAAAACAACCGAGCCGTGCGCCTGTGTTATAAGAATACGAGCAGCGCTGGTCACAGGTTCGAATGGAATTTCGGCCAGAAATGAGAAAATTATTAGTGGGAGCTGTGGTCTTTCGTCCGTTTGTTTGTGGGAGCAGTAGTCTCCCGTTTAGTTGTTGGAAGCTGTGTCTTCCTGATTATTTGGTGGAGCAGTGTCTCCAGATTTGTAAGAATGTCTTAGACTTTCAGTGTAATATGTATTGAGATGTATGTAAAATATATTCCAATCAAAAAAAAAAAAAAAAAAAGGTCTGCTAAAGAATTGGATTGGGCGAGATGATATTACTACATGGGATAGAAAAAATGTCGCGTGGGTTGGAAATAGGAAATATTATACGAAAATTAAGGAAAATGGTATCACAGATTTAATTACTACATGGGATAGAAAAAGTGTCACCATGGGTTGGAAATAGGAAATATTATACGAAAATTAAGGAAAAAAATATCGAAAATACAGAAAATAATTTTTTGATTTTTGAAAAATTGGAAAAGTAATTTTTTATTGGTACTATATTATACCTTATGACAACAAGTGTCCATCAATATCTATGGGGCTTCCACTCGCTCTGCACATGACCTTGACTAGAAAACATATCTGTAAGGAATGAAGATTTTCACCGGTATACCCTTCTTATCCAATCAGTTATGATTAGGTATGTGGCTTTTGATGCCCTTCGGTGCATATTGGTGATGCTAATTTTAACCATAAAAATAATTAGTGGTCATGTTGCATTTTGATCCCAAGCATCGTACACCGTAACCGATACAATCCCCAATATTATAATCCACAAATGCAAGATTCTCAATTTGTTAATTTTATGGCCTCTAATTAGAGAGTTTCAAGGATATATATATATATATAATTTTTTTAGGATGTGTTCGATAAGAGCATAATGGAAAATGGAGAATGGAAATGTAAATTTACCGTTTTCTTTTTACCCTATATGTTGGTCCTTTTATCATATTTTTCTAATAATTTTTTCACATTCTTTCCATAAAATTATCTTGTCTATTTTTTCAGTCATACTTTTCTCCTATCATATTTTTTACATTCTCATCCTTATTTTCGTTCTCATTTTTCTTACGGCAAATAGCATAAGATTCTAGCTCCCCCTCACAACAAATTTGCTTATTACCTCTAGTTCGAGCCCTATTTTGATGCTTTTATTATATTTAATTCAATCCATTATTTTAACACTTTATTTTACTATCAAAATCAAGAAATCCGTAATAGTGGTTTTAAATTAATTGAAATTTCTTATTTTCTTATTATAAGGACTACTGAGGTTAAAATTTAACATATAAATTATTTAAAATATGGGCCCACTTTTATGTAATCGGGATACATATAAGTGGTTCCATATAACCCTTTTGAATTTGAAATTTTGATTCTTGATGGAAAATCTAATCCCTTAATTATATTTAATATCATTTGCTTAGTAATAAGACCAAGTTTTATCCAAATATAATATGTCTAGGCCACGCTTGCTCAAAAATAGGTATATTGATGTATAAATTAGAAAAAATACTTAGATCCATTTACATATGTATTGGAATATGGTAATATTTTATAGAATTATTTATCCATGTAGTAATGATATTTTAAATGGTTTAGATGTTAAAAATACTACTTAAAAAATCTATATGTAATATCAAATCATTTTATTATGTCGATTTTATAAGTTTGTAGATGAGACCATATATAATGATATTAGACAAATGAAAAAGTTTTCATAATAATATAAGTGATATTAAATAAAATAAATGAAGTGAATCTTTCATCAATAATCTAAATGTTAAAAATAGATAAAGTTACATAGAAAGGAGGTCTTATAGAAGCATTTTAAACATTCATCTTATCTAGAATAATGATTCTATATGATTTCATAATGTTCTAAAACTTGATAGTGTATAAATTTAAATGATTTTCTAAATTTTATTTACATTTCTATATTTTTTAGAAAATATCATTAGGAGAGGACCCATATTCTTGACAAGAAATTTACCTTAAATAATTATTGATGCTAAAATTTACCTTTTTGCAACAACAACAAAATGGATGTCATAAAAGTTACCTTTTATTGACAGAAATTATCATTAAAGGTATGATTTTAGAGACAAACTCAAAAATCGTCGTAAAAGCCCTTTCATGACGGCTTATAATGAAATAGTTATATCAACATTATAATGAAAATTAATGCAAAATTTTGTATTTTTGAAATTTTGCTAAAAGTATGTTTTTAAAACTAAGATTATATTTTGTATCTATTCTGCATGTAATACGTACTTCGAGGGGCTAAAATGCAATAAACTTCCCAGATGAAATTTATGGCCTATCCTACCGTATGAAAGATGCCGCTGATCATTGCGTATCGATGGCCAAGTTGGCCTCTGCTTGGCTTGGAATCCAGACCTGGAATGGAGGGGCAAGATGGGTTCGTTTTTGTGCCGAGAGTGCCGGTTTCAAATTGTCAGTTGTCTCGTCCCTTAGAGAGTTTTAAAGATTCGCTATGTGCACATATCATTCTTTTAGAGCGTATTTGATCAAAGGATAATGGAAAATAGAGAATAAGAGTACAAAAGTCAACACGCAAGTATCCCACTTTTTTCATTTAACCTATATGTCAATTTTTTTAATATCTGTCCGATAATTTTCTTATATATTTCCATAAAACTGTCATATTTATTTTTTATTCACACTTTACTTCTATCACATCTATTTCATTCTTATACGAATTCTCCATTTTTCTATTCTTCTTTGAATAATCTTGCCTTAAAGGAAATAACTTTATTATGTCCTTTACCACCAACACTCTTGTTACTGTCTATTTTGGGCCTTGTTTGGATGATTTTATCATATGTCATTCAAGTTCATAGTTCATTATTTTTAACAATTTATTTTACTTAGATGCATCACATTTCATTATTTTCATTATTTTCGTAATTAAGAATTCTGTAATATATATATTTTTAAATTAGTTCAAAATCATCATTTGTTTATTATAAAGATGATTAAGATTCTAAACTATTTGAAATATTCACCCTATCTAGAATAATAGTTCTATATGATTTCATAATGTTCTAAAACTCTATAGTGTATAAATTCAAACAATTTTCTAAATTTATTTACATTTTTATATATTTTTAGAAAATATATAACCCACACATAATTTGGATTGAAAATTATATTTTGTATCTGTAACACCCAACCCTTGGGGTGTCATAGAAATGGTCTACTATGTCAAAGCTGAGAATACCGTGATGAATAAAATATTCCAAGATGGAAATAGATACTGAGATGCAAAACCATATAAATCTTAATTAATATATCTCAAGTCTATTCCTCACGGAGTCATGATACATTTTTAGTGTCTATTATCAATACAAGTAAATTAACAACTTTAAACTTTTTTGTCTTTTGCTCTGCTAGTTTCACCTTTTTGTCATGTTGATGCCGACTTTAGTTTAGCATTATATTCCAGTTTTTCCATTGAAAATAAAACTGTGTGAGTTGAAAGCTCAGTAAATAAAAATATATTTTTACTAAATTTATTTTGTAATTATTTTGATTTTTTTCAACAACAAAGACAACTTCTATATTATCTTTTATGCACAACAAACTGTAGTTAATGAAAAATTTTAAAACATCTTGATACATTTGCACACATACGTCAATTTTAAATCATGCATTAACACAGTAGGTATTACCATCTACTTATTCCCGCGTGGAGCCGTGCTATATATTCGTGAGCTAATTTATCTTCTTTGGTAGTTCTGAGGTCGTTACCTAGGTACTACCATACCACTTTTACTCCTTGACGGCAAACCTAAATATGCATCATGCTCATGCATTATGATCAATGCACCACTTAGATTCATTGCTTAACATGATTAAGAAAACTTTAAAATAGTCATGCTCATGTTTAAATAAACCAACTTAAAAAAAATTACAAACTTAGTGAATAATCACACTTCATAGCAAATTAAAATATTCAACACAATATTTTTTTTTAAAGTCATGATTTGGTAAAAATTTACTTACTTCTAAGAAGGCATTAAACTTTTTTTTTTAATCTCTTGAAGTAGCCTCAAGCCACTCTTCCTAATTTCATCACAACATGTTCATTATTTCAACTTATTATTTTTTATAAATATTATTTAAATTCTCATTTATTACCTCTCCAACATATGTCATAATCTTATTTAGTGAAAATTATATTTTTCTATTTATTTCGTGAATTCCTAGCTAATATAAGGCATTTTTTGCAAACTATTTCATTTGAAAGAGGCTTTTTCATAATTTTTCTAAAAAATTTCTTATGAAATTCCTATACAACTCAAGAGGTTATTTTGTAATAATCTTTTTAAAAATATCTCCTGCAAATTTTCTAGCAAAATTTGGATTTTTCTATAATTTCTTCAAAATAGGTACCTTTTTGCAAAATCATAAATTCATGGGGGATTTTCTGTAAAATTTCTATGAAAAGACACTATAGTTCTTCTTCTTCCTTCTCTCTGCTTGGTTTTCACTACCCAAATGAACCCGAAATTTTCCTCTAAGCACATATCAAGGTTCTTTATTTAATATAGATTCACCAAATGCTTTTTTTTCATAAACTTAGCGAACCTATGGAGTTTGGAAAAAAATAGATGAGCTATAAAAATTTAAAATTTTTATTGAATATTCAATAATAAAGCATGAAAATTTTCACTTACCTAATTAGCGTACCCATGGAGGAATTTACTGAAATAAATCTGAGAATCACATAAGTTTTTTTCCAAATATCAACTCCGTCTCTTTCTTGTCTTTTGTGCCTTCTCTCTGCTCTTGCGTTCTTTAAAAATAGCACGTTGTTGCCCGCCAACACTCATCATTAACATTCATAAATTAAATTATATTATATTATTAAATATTTACTGCTATTACGGTGGAAATGGAATGGAATGAAATGGAGATGACACGGGTAAAGCAGTGATAGATACATAAACCAACCTTATTGGCTTTATGCTCCGGCCCTCCCTGTATATATATCGACGCTATATTTCTCAGGCTCTCATAAGCTAGAGTGGTTCCCAGTAGCTTGAGAGAGTTACAGATAACCAAGCAATTGGAGTTCGCAGACAGACAGAGATGGACTCCCCTAAGAGCGAAGGACTTCCAACTGTGGTGTACGTTTCCCACCACCACACAGCATCAGGGCTCTTCCTTCACACCCACCAGCTGCCCAACAGCGAAGCAGTACCTTTTCCTCCTACTGCGCCGGCGTCGGTGAGCGTCAGTTCGCCATCGGGCCTCCTCTTTTCCGCCGATGCCTATCAGGTCTAATAAGGCATGCATGCATGCCCCAATGGTCGTCCTTGTCACATGCCTTCTTACATGTGCCATTAGTATTACTAAGATGAAGGACGTACGTCGCTATAAAAATATATGTAGTAGATGACCATCTTCTCTCCTTACTAATATTCATATCTTATGTGTACCTGTGTTTCAAATAAACGAAGAGAAGTGGTCTCTGTCCCTGTGCTTCCGCGCTGCTTTCTTCCCATAAACAAATCTATAGACGTCTATGTATGTGGACGATGTCAGTCATCCTCCATATATATAAACTGTCATTTTAGTTTAATACGTGTTCGTCTTGGGATGGCCCCGGATTTAATTGGCTTTCTAATATTCTTGTCCGGAGCACCACATTAACAGCTAGCATTAGCTCAATAAAATAAAATAAAAAGTAGCATTAGCAATCGTTGGGCTAATCAATACCTGTATGACAAGGAATTCATTAATTCAATAAGCTTGAATCTTATGTGCCATCTGAAAATAATATTTTATCTAAAACTCCACTTAAAGCAGTAAATTGATTGGTTCATACTATGTGCAACAGCAAGGTAAATAACTATCTTCTCATATCAAATTTAATTTCTCTTTCCTTCATAAACCAACATCATGAAAGGAAAAATTAATAATTTGATTTTGATCCATCGCAAAGAGGGTTGAGATATTGGGATAAAGCAGATGTTGCTTACGGTATATTGTGAGGTTGGGATAACACGTATATTCCACAGAAGAAAATATATTTTATTTTTAATATCTAAATTACTACATGCACTCTACTTAAAATTTAATATCACAATATAAAATTTTATTATGCATATACGGTTTTAAGAACTTAAATTTATTAAAAATTTTGTTTTTTGAATTGATGTTTTTTCTGTGAATATTATATCATCCTAATTTTTTCTATAACTATATTTTGTTGTGTTCAAGATAATGCAAGGATTTGATTTGAAAAATAAATAATTACTATTATAAAAAGCAGTGTAAATGCATTTAACCTTTTATATTTCATTCGATGAGGATTTTTGGGACCAAGTGGGCCCTAAGATCATCAGTCACAATTATCATCAATTTTGGAACAGAAGAAAAATATAATTCCATTAAAGGGAACTGGGTGATTACAACAGCATTGATGGTATGTGGCTTCGATCACCAACACCAAACTGGTGAAATGGAATAAGTAAATAACAAGCGTTTTTTTTTTTTTTTTTTTTTTTCTTTTCTCTCTTTTTTTCCCTTTTCTTCCTTTGATCTTATAATCCTTGCTGGTAACTAAGGATTGCGAGGCGTGAATGCCAGAAAGAGAGATTTGATTTCCAGGAGCTGATTTGTTTCCCCCATCTTCAACGATGAGATATATACATAGGGTCAATGCTAAACACCTCTTTTAAAGAACCCCTTTCATTTCTAGTATTTTTATGCTTCATTTATTGTATTTAGCATTACTCTATTGGTATTAAAACTCTTTCATTTGTTTAATTTCACTTTGGATGGGCATCATTTAAAAATGTACAAAATCAACATAACATAATAGTTTAATACTAATTGTCGATTTTAAAGTTGTACTTTCAATATCTCAATCATTGAAAAATCATTAATATATGGGTGATTTGAACATATACTTACTTAATTTGACTATAATTGTAAATATAACCATATAGTTCTAGAAATTGAAAATAACCCCTTATAGTTTGACTATAATTATAAATATACTCATGCCCTTTGTGATGTCATAACTATACCATCACAATGTGGGTATACTTGTAAAAATATATAGAATATGTGGGTATATTTACAAAAATAAAATATATCCATTTAATTTTTGAAATTGCTAAAACATCTCAATATGCTTCTCCTGAGACTACTCTTCAGAGTATTTATCCCAAACTAACCTTCGTGGTGGTGTGGGTCTTTACTGCCACATTGCATATTAAATATCTCTTACTGCCACGAGCCGCATATCCACCTTTTGGTGGAACGAGAGATTTTCTTTCTGAATCAAATCTAATTCTTCTAGTAACGGTCTTGATACGTGCTATTATCTGAAAAATATGAAATATGAAAGCATAATATAAGTTTCATGCATAACATTTACCAAATATTGTAAATTCTTCCTTTATTCATTTTCTTGAGTCCTCTATCTACACATGATGTTGCTTTGATACTAATTGTAATACCCAAACTCAAAACTAGTATTTCACACTAGATTTCAATCTAGAAGTTATCTCTCAAGATGCAACACGTGTTGGGCCAAGTTTAAATCATGATATAAGCATAAAAGGAAGAACAATATAATAACTTAATTAAAATAAAAATCCAATGTTAGTAAAGATTATCCACACTTATTACAATCTATAATCAAGTTCAAATTTTAAATAAACATTAAAATTTATGCTCCCTAAACTTCGAGATAAAGCCATCATAACGCACTTGCTATGTTATCTGCGAGACTATTTAAAATACTAGTAGTGAGTAAAACTCAATAACTAAAAATAAAAATGTATAATGAATATATTATATATTTTTAAATGATCTAAAAATGTAAAAATATCTATATACTCTTCTAATTATCCTAAAATCTAGCTTAGTTAATTCATCTAATAAGCCAATATATAAAACATGAGAAATTGATTATTAGGTGGACCACGAACTAGTGATTTAACACTAATGATGCCCACCAAAATTTTATCATCATAACTTATGATGATAAATTTAATCCATTCAAAAGATTGTGAATGTCCAAAAACATAGAAATCGATTATTGCATTATCCAAATCAAAGTTCAGGATCAAAAGATTGAGAAAAACAATTTTGGCCGTTCAAAAGGTGCTACATGGCATGCCTGCTGTGTGCAGCTCGTGGGCCAACTCTGCTATTGGGCTTAAGTTCTTCAAGGTGGGTTCTCGAGCTTAGGTTCTCTAGACTACAAGATTGGGCTATCTGGAATCTAGGCTTGCTTTGGGTTCAAGACCTATCTTCTTCACGTTCGCTCTACTAGAGTTAAACAATGGGCTCTATTGAGGATTGTCTCCTAGATTCCTATCTAGCTTAGAATCAGCCCACATATGAGAGAGGCCAACTCAAAAGAGAGGGAATGTTTTGCAATTTAGTTTATCTGGACTTATCTACAATTTCATATATTCGGAGGGTTTTCTAAAATTATCATAAAATCAAAACAATTCAGATGCATGATTTTTCTTCTTTATTTTTTTGTATTGGGAACAGAAATAATACATACACTCCTAAATCTCCAATTTAAAATTTTTAAAAGAAAAAGTAAATAAACCATAATAGGCTCGTATAATTTATTAACATAGATCTAATTTGAGAAGTAACAGTAAATACTTGTGGATTTAATAATATAAAAAAATTTCTAATTCTCAAATCCATACAAAATGACAAATTCATCCTTCACAAATCTATGCATAAAATTTTAGAACTTCACAAATAAAAAATTTAAATTTCTACTTACCTCACTTGTGGAAACAAAATCCTTTTTTCAAAAACTAGCTCTCCTATTCTAAAATCTCAGTTAAGCAAGTATTTCTAAACCAAATCTCCCCCTCGAAGTTATTTCTTTTTCTTTTTATAATATCCCTTATCGTAACTTTTTACCAAGCTCCAAGCGTAACTATGCTCACAACGGGTGATAATGAATAGAAATGTATAGAAACCAAAAGGAAATTAAATGGAAAAAATCTTTGGAAAATCTTGTGGATAGGTTGGAATATGGGCCCACTTGATAAGGGAGAATCAAATCTTTTATTTTTCTACTATTTTTTTTTTTGAAAATAGAAATTTTACCCATAAATTTCTGCGGACCAAAAATTCAACGGCCAACAAGTCAATTTTGACACCTAAGATGCTAGGTTGATGATAATTCTTAAAATTATCATATAATTTTATGTTAAATCCACACCATTAAGTATAGAAATGTTGCCACTGTGGTGTTGCATCAGTGGTTAAGCACTTTGTCCATTGATGTTAGCGTCCTAGCTTGGCAAACATGTTTTCAGAAGAATTTAGTAGTTGCGGTTAGTCTCCCCAAATTTTATGTGGGAGCGTCCACTAAGTAAGTAGTTTAAAATTTATTGTTACAAATATTAAATTCTTAGTTAGACAATTGTTAGAATATCTCAGAGTTTGATTATACTACCACTTGAGATACTGTAATATCATAAAAAAAAGTATAGAAATGGTAATTAAATACAAGTTTTATGTGAAATCTTGTGGAAATTATATTTTTTCATATCTTTAATTTCGTTATAAAATGGGTCATTTTGCAATTCTTTTTGAAAATATAAAATTATAAAAATAATTACATACGCTAATAAGGAATTGAATAGGTTAAGAAAATTTTAAATTCGAAATATTTATTAGCTGATTAATACAATTTATAGAATGGTTTAATTGGGTAAACCATACATATATAATTGCAATTATATTTTAAAATATGGTATAAAGTAGATCATCGTATAAATTTTAAATAAAATGATTTAACTAGAAAAATCACATTAAGAAGATTTATGATATTATTAAAACTATTTGGCCAGAAATTAATGTTTAAATTCACATTTAAATGTATTGTGTGCACACCAAATATTCATGCACCGTCGGAGCACCATTTATGGTGCTCCATCATCTCCAAGCTATGGGCAGCCATGGCTACCGGCTACGCCCCTGCCCTCTCCTCCTTAATTGATGGCCGGTTCTCTTCACAAATCCGACCACCACTGCGTCTCCCCTATTTCTGGCAACAGCCGTAGATTACCGGCAGCGCAAGCTCCACCAATTCCAATTGACCTATCACCGGAAAGCAGCACCAATCCCACTGGAAATTCAACAGCAGCAGAAACCTCCATCAAAATTGACAATCAAGATCTGCCACACATCCCAGTTCTAATCCCATTTTCGAATTTTCGGCAGCAGAAACCGACCGGCTTCCATGGATTTTGAAATCCAAACCAAAGCATCTTCATTGATTCCGGCAGCAGCAAGCTTGAGCCTAGCTTCTCTATTTCGGAAAAACCTATACCAAATCACCAGCCACTCCAATCGTCCACCATCAATTTTGGACAGCAAGATTCAGCGGAGGCGTCCTCTGTTTGCAAGCGTACCCGCCATCTGTATTCAGCCCATCCGCCCAAATTCCTCCAAGCCGGCATCTTCCATATTTTCGGCAGCTACAAATCAATCTGCCGTCCACTACAATCCAACCCCAATCTAGCGCCGTCAATTACAGCAGCCAACGGCACAAGCTTCAACCGCTTGTAGTGCCCAATTTCAACTCCAATTACATGCATTGGATAAGACCGCAACCAAGAAATCCGACCAGTTGATCAGTCATGGAGGAAATCAATTGTTGGCAATTATTCTAACCCATTTGACAGTAGCACTTCAACAGAAATTGGATTGCAATTTCTTACAGCAAAACCTGATTGAGCAGCCTCTCTTCCCAACCAACGACCAAAGGAGCAGCTCCCTTTTCTAGCCTTGGTCATTGATTCACCCATTCTAAACAGCAGCTACGAATTAAGTAGTTCAGAAAATGAACGACAAACGTGCGCGGAAGCGAAGCCAAGAGGAGGAAAACACTACGCAGGGAATCCCACGTCGACTTCCAAGTCTTTCCAAGGGGCGCGCCCCACAAGCATAAATGGATGGGCCATCCACACATCCCATGACACAACACTTCTCCCTCATACGGTGGGACCACTTCTTGTGGGACCCTTATCAAGTGAGTGGAGCTAAGCAATAAAATTTCTATGAAGTAGAGATTTGCTCTTTATATCTGATGATGTAAATTTTATTTTTTTGCTTTGTAGTTTTTAATATTTTGTAGTTGTTAATTTTAGATTTGTAATTTTAATTTCTAAATCAGATTTACTATTTTATTTTCTCCTTTGTAATTTTAGATTAAATTTATTGCATTTTCATTTACTGCTTTTGGAGTTTAAATTTATTTCCGCAATCTTTTAATTGCTTCCGTAGTTTAGATTTCATTTATGTTGTTGTTAATTAGTTGCGCTTTTCTTCTCTTTAGTATCCTCTTCTTTCTCTTCTCTCCTTATTTTCTCTTCTTTCTCACTCTAATTTCTTTCATCGTTTTTCTCTATACCTCTTTTCTATTCTCTCTACCTTTTCTACTCTTTACCCTTTTCTCTCTTCTCTATAGCTTCTCTTATCTATCTCTTCCCCTTCTTCTTTTTCTCTCATTCTCTAATTTCTTCTCCTTTCTCTCTCGTTCTCCTTTCTCTAGTTTCTTTCTTTTCTCTCTCTGTCTCTTCTCTTTCTTATCTTTTTATTGCAAGTGAATTTCAAACAATTCATAATCTTATCACCTCTCTGTGGATTCGATTCGACTCGACTCACTATTATTCTATGCTATCTTACGCATAATGTTAATTTTAATGTGTTTCGGTTAATTTAATTAAATTGATGATCATAGTGCTCTTAGCGAGAAACACTTGATTTGCATCAGTTGGACACAATATTTTTGGGACTATATATTACATTTCTCACACCTTATAAAAAATTTTATCCTCAAAACTTCTTCTATCTAAGGAGTGATTTCAAACAAAGTTAGTTTTAATCTTTTAATCTCCTTTTCAAGTACCCATGTGGCTTCATTCTCATTGTGAAGACTCCATTGAACCAAAATTTGTTTGACATCCATAGTCAAGTATTTTTATTTGCAGCTTTGGATGGGTCGGGTTTTCTTCTACTTGATACTGGTCCACTTGCAACACGTGTGATGAACTTGCCACATATTTCCTTAGTTGTGAAATATGGAATACATTGTGGAAGTCTGCTATTAATGGTGGCAATGTTAGGCAATAAGCTGCTCCACCAATGACTTCTAAAATTTCACAAAGGCCAATATATCTTGGGCTTAACTTCCCTTTAATGCCAATGTGCATCATCCCTTTTGTTGGAGAAATTTTAAAAGCATATGCTCACTAATGCTCACCAACTACAAATTGCAAGTCTCTTCTCCTACCATCTGCATACTTTTTCTGTTAGTGTTGGGCTATTAATAATTATTTTGTGATTTTCTTGACAACCTCTGCAACTTGCTCTATTAATTCAGGAGTCCTTATGTTCTGAGTTCCTATCTTCTCAGTAAACTAGGGTATGGCTTCTCTTTCTATATAATGCTTTGAATGGAGTCATCTCTATACTTACTTGATAATTATTGTTATAAGCAAATTCTGCATAGCCAAATAATTCTCTTCAGAACCACCAAATTCTATTGAACAAGAGCATAACAAATCTTTTAAAATTTGGATTACTCTCTCAAATTGGTCATTTGTTTGAGGATGATAAGTCGTACTAAGGCATAACTCCATACCCATTGTAGTTTGTAACTTCTGCCAAAAGTCAGAGACAAATCTACGGTCTTTATCTGACACAATGGAAACTGCAAACTATATAACATAATTATCTCTTCCAGGTATAACTTTCTCATTTAATTCATTCTATATGTTATTTTATACGGCAGGAAATGAGCAAACTTAGTTAATCTATCTAGTATTACCAAAACCACATCATGCTTAGTTTTGATTCTTAGTATGGCTATCACAAAATCCATTGTGATATGCTCCTACTTTCATTTTGGGATGTCCAAATGTCGTAATAATCCATCTTGTTTCAGACGATTAACTTTTACCTATTGACATACTAAGCATTGAGCTATAAATTGAGCAATTTTGACTCCATCTTTTTCTCCAATAACCTTGACAAAGATCTTGATGCATCTTAGTACTATCAGGATGTATGAAAGATTTTATTTGGTGGGCTTCTTCTAGCAGTTCCTATTGCAACTTTTAATCTCTAGGAGCCACCAACCTTTTTTGAAACAACAATATTCCAACCATATCTAGTTGAAACTGGGATGCCTCTCCTTTCTTTAATTTTTTGAAGACTCATAAAATGACCTTATTTTGTTTTTGTGCTTATTTTATTCAATCGACTAATGTTGACTGTATCTGTAAATCATATAGGTGAATAGCCTCCCTAGAAGTTACAACTTCTAGTCTCAATTTTTCTAATTCTTTGATTAACTTTTGTTGTCTGATAAACAAACTTGCACTCACACATGTTTTATGACTCAATGTATCTGCCACCACATTGGCCTTGCTAGGATGATATTAAATTGTGAGGTCATAATCTTTCAATATTTCAAGTCATCTTCTCTGTTAAAGATTTAATTTTGAGTAAAAATATACTTCAAACTTTTATGATATGTGAAGATCCCTATTCTTTGTCCGTACAAATAATGACACCATAATTTAAGGGTGAATATTATATCGGCCAGTTTTAAATCATGAGTTAGATAATTTTGCTCATAAGGTTTTAATTATCTTGAAGCATAGATTATGACTCTGCCTTACTGCATGAGTATACAACCCAAACATTTTCAACATGCATCACTATAACTACATTCTCCACTGACCAGTAAAGCTAGTATTATTGTAGTGGTGAGAAAATCTTTTAATTCTTGAAAATTTCTTTCACATTCATCTGTCCACATAAATTTTGCTTTGTTTGTGTT
This sequence comes from Annona cherimola, assembly GCA_030490835.1. NCBI lineage: Eukaryota > Viridiplantae > Streptophyta > Magnoliopsida > Magnoliales > Annonaceae > Annona > Annona cherimola. The sequence goes on along the minus strand of CM059975.1, from coordinate 85,798,529 downwards.
AATCCAGTTAAAGGTATTGTAATCGATGAAATTTTTTCTACAAATAGGTTATAGTATCCAGACATTTCTAAGAAATTACATACTTCGATAACATTAATGAGTCTTTCCCATCTGACTACTGCTTCCTCTTTCTGTGGATCTACCAAAACTCCTTTCTCACTGATTACACCCTAGAAAAGTTACATTGTCAAGCTAAAATTCATATTTTTTAGCTTGGCATATAACTTATTTTCTCTTAAGGCTTGTAACACTTCTTTATGTTGCTTTGTGTGTTTTTCATTATTTCTAGAATATACAAAAATATCATTGATAAAAATTATTGCACATTTATTTAGGTATTGACAAAACAAGCTTCCGGTGGTGCAGTTCAACTGAATAGCGTCAAGGGCCTTGTGCCCCTAGGTTGGGTGTTCAAAACTTGCTTACCTTTATGGTAGGGGAATTAATTTTCCTAATGATGGTGTTATATAATTTCCTCCTTGTTATAAGGATTATGGATGTACTGATTTATAATATTAGATAGCTTGATGGTTGTAAATGTATCATGGTATTAATGAAACACCCTATCCATCAAATCTATGAATGCGATGGGTGCATTCATCATCCCAAAAGGCATCACCATAAATTCATAGTGATAATACTAAGTTTGAAAAGCTATTTTCAGTATATCTTCTTTTTAAACTTTCAAATGATAACATCTGAAGTGTAAATCTATTTTTGATGGTCGCTCTTGTAACCGGTCAAATGAACCATCTATGCATGGTAAAGGTATTTATTCTTAACGGTCACTTTGTTTAGTTCTTTGTAATCGATACATAGTCTCATACTACAATATTTTTTCTTACAAAGAGAATAGGGGCTCCCTAAAGTGACACGCTTAGGCAAATACAATCTACTTCTAGCAACTCTTTTAAGTGGTATTTAAGTTTTGTCAAAGGCATTCAATAAAGAGTCTTAAAAATAGGACTTGTTCCTGGAACTAAGTCCACCGCAAAGTTAATTTCTCTATTTGGTGATAATCCAGGTAAATCTTTTGGAATGATGTCTGGAAACTCACATACCACAAGTATATCTTCTAACTTTGTTTCTTTTGGCTCTATTGAAGTGGTGATGATGAAATAACCAAGTAATCCTTGTTGCATCATTCTAACTGTTCCAAAAGTTGTTACTAGATGAGGCATTTTTCTATGATTAGCTTTAAATACTATCTAACTCTGATCAAGTATCTTAATAACAATAATTTGAGTTCGTGAGTTGATCAATGTAATTCACTTCCTTAGTCAATCCATGCCTAATATAACATATAAAGCTTTTATAAGTATCAATATCAAATCTATTGGTAAGATTGTACATTTTATCAAAATTGAACTAAAGCGACGCACTCTATCTACCAATATGCTCCTACCTGTGGGTGAGAGTATTTCTAATCCATTACATAAGGAACTATGATGTAAGCCATGCTCACTAACAAATCTAGTTGCAATGAAAGATTTGGTGACACCATTCTCAAATAAAGTGCGTGAATAAAAACTAAAGACATGAATAATTTCGGTAATCATACTTTTGGGAATGTGATCATCGAGCGCATGCACCAATGCTTGAGCTCTTTATTTTACGGTTGATTACCCATCTACCATGGTATTGTAGGCTAACCCGATGGTCAGATTTGGGGTTATCTATTGTCATTTGGTTCTGCACTGTACTCAAATGAGGACAGTGCTTAGCAATATGCCTTGACTTATAACACATTATTGCGCTAATGCATGCTAGTGATGAGTGCCCCATCTAATCACATTTAAAGCATGCACCTGGAGTGAAATGATATTCTCTCAAATGAAACCTATTGCAAACCTCACATTTCTTATTCTTTCTTTAAGAAAACTTTTTGACTTGCTTCCCCTTCTGCCAAGATTGAACTTGGATCCTAATGGCTTCTTCATTTAGCATTCTTCTCATTCTGTTTCCCCATTTCATTTTTCAAATAGACATAATTCTTTAGCTTCATTCTCTACCCATAATGCTTATTTAACAGATTCTCTATAGGTAGAGAATTGGAAAGATATAACCCTTCTTTTGATGCCTTCTACAAAATATATTTTACTTATTTCGAGTTGTGTTTTCTCATTAATTGTCTTCTTATTAGATTCTTTGTTGGTTTATCTTGAAAGACTATCATTCTTAGATTCTTTGTTGGTTTGTCTTGAAAGATTGTCGTTCTTCTATTAAGCTAAATTTTTAATCTTTTGGTTCAACATATCCAACCTTTTCAAAACTTTCAAGTCAAAGGCTCTTCTGACCAAGTTAGGATTATTTTCTTATATATTTTGTGCAGATGTCCCAACTCCAACCTGTCGTGCAAACCCTTGTTCGCTAGAATCATCTCTGACATGGGGTTCGCTCTCATTAGTTATAATTTTTTCCATTATAATTCAATCACAAACATAAACCAATAAATCATTAATATACAATTTCAAAATGTAATAATAACATTTGTTGATTTAAATCAACTAGTATTTTAAATAAAAATGACAACCAATCAAACTCAAATTATTTATTTCATTTAAAAAGAAGAAAGAAAAAAATCTCTCTTGTCTACCTGCTAGAGCACTACTATTTAGTACGGCCCGTCCCTTTGCACTTGTAGCAGATAGTTTCTTTCACTTAATAATCTCACAATAGATAGTCTTTCACCTTATAGTCATAGTACATCTGGCAAAACTTGCAAGGTAAAGGATGAACTCTCCCACACAAGCTCAGGTCCTCCTTTATCAATAGTAGTAATCACTTGTTTTATCCCTTTCCTTGGCCTCTTTTCGACTCTTTTATTGGTGGTACTTGTCGATGGTTCTGGTCGTTTCATCCTTTTATGGATGACATCATTAGTTCCTACCACCAATCCCTTAGAGGTCTATTTAAAAGTGGGATTGTTACCCTCATATTTAGGGCATATCTCTTACGAGCTCTGACATGGCGATCCGACAAAAGCGATGGAATTTGAACCATAGGTCTTTGTGGAATAGCTTGAAGAGAAGTCAGCTCACCTCAAGGTACCAGCACTACCTCAAGTGAATCTCCTATAGGAAGAGGGGAATCTATTTTAGTATATTTCTATCCCAAACTACCTTTCATGGTAGAGAGAGTCGTTGCCATTGCATTGTATATTAAATACCTCTTATTGCCACGAGTAACATATCCACCTTTCGGTGGAGTGAGAGATTTTGTTCTCTATTGTTAAATCAAATTGAATTCTTCTAGTAGTGGTCCTGATACGTGTCATTATTTGAAAAATATGGCAGCATAACATAATTTCATGAATAATTTTGTGAATAACATTTACCAAAAATTGCAAATTACATCATTTATGCATTTTCTTGAGGCCTTTATCTACGCATGATGTTTCTCTAATCCCAAGTGTAATGCTCCAGACTCAAAAATAGTATTTCCACACTTGATTTAGGCCTATAAGTTATTTTCAAAGATCCATCATGTGTTGGGCTAAGTTCAAATCATGACATAAGCATAAAGGGAAGAATAATATAATAATTTATAGTAAAATAATAAATACAATCCAATGTTGGTAAAGATTGTCCACACTTATTACAATCCATAATCAAGTTAAAAATTTAAATAAACAATAAAATATATGCTCCATAAACTTCTATAAAAAGCCTTCACAACCGACTTGTTGAATTATTGGCGAGACAATTTAAAACACTACTAGTGAGTAAAACTCTGTAAGTAAAAATTAGAATGTATAATCAGTTTATTTTACATTTTAAATTATCTAAAATGCAAAAATGTCTATATACTCTTCTAATTATCCCAAAATCTAGCTTAATTAATTCGTCTACTAAGCCAACATGTAAAACATGTAAAATTGATTGTTAGGTGAACTACAAACTAGTAATTTACCACTTATCATAAGGCTGCCCACCAAAATTTTATCATCTTGACTCTTGATGACAAATTTAATCCATCTAGAAGATTCAGAATGTCTAAAAACATAAAAATTGACTTTTGAATTGCCCAAATTGGAATTTAGAACAAAAAATTTAGAAAAAAAATTTTCGCTGCTCAAAAGGGGCCTTGTGGCATTCCTGCAGGGTCCGGCTCGTGGGCCAACTCTACGGCTGGGCTTAAGTTCATTTTGGTGGGTTCCCAGGCTTAGGTTTTCTAGACTACTAGATTGGGCCTTTTAAAATCTAGGCTAGCTTTTTATTCAAGGCCCATCTTATCTATGTTTGCTCTACTGGGCTTAAACAATGGGCTCTATTGAGGCTTAAACAATAGACTCTATTGAGGTTTGCCTATTGGATTCCTACATAGCTCAGAAAACATGTTAATCTAAGTATGTTTGACATATGTATCAATTTTTACCAGTTTTTGAGTTTTTTAAATATTTGTTTCAGATTTTTAAAATCAATGACATTTTTAGTAATTTAAATTTACTAAAATGCATATAATTTTTAAAAATCTAAAAAATTATTTAAAAATATTCAAAAATTATAAAAATTGGCATGCATATTAAATACACTTAAGGTGTGTTTGGTTGGACACAAAAAATTCAAAAAAAAATTTTTAATCTCTATAACTATCTTATTTTTTAATTATTTTTTTATACAAACAACCCTACTTTTCAATCAATTCCACATAACCCTATCATATTACATTATTTTATATCAACTTGGCAACTTTTGTCCTGAAAACTTTTCATCAAAAAGTTTATCCAACCAAACACACCCTTAGATTAACAATTGTGTAAAAAATTTCAAAAAATAATAAATGGATATTTGCACCCAGGTGCATCGAGTCTAAGTACATCGGGGTGCATGTAACCGGGATCCGCCAAAGCCACCTTGCCTCTAATCAATGTTCATTCTACACATAAATTTAAAATTTCTGGTTATATATGTATTTAAAAATTAAAATAATTAATCGCTTGTTAATTAAATGAATAATATAACAAATTAAAATAAATAAAAATTTGAACAACAAGAGATTTGATACTTGAATCTAATTTTTTTATATCAGAATTTATGGACTTTTAAGCCATTTGTTTTACCATTTGAGCTTCGATAAAACTTGAGATAAGAGTGGATTGAAATATTATATATTTTAAAATTTTCATTTACCATTTATAGCCTCTATTTTATAGATTTGTAAATTTGCATCTGGCTTATTGTAAAATATTAAGATACCCTTATGTTTCTTCCAAAACTTTCCAAATTAATAATAATGACATATTTGAATGTATTCTATATATTAATAATAAAAAATTAAGTATTTGAAGTAGGTACTATTGTCGAAAAATTCATAAAAGATATTAATTTCATGCGTGTTATATTCGTATGTTCGCAAAAATACAAATTTTCTTTCAATATTCAAGAAGATGTTTACACATAATATATATAATATCTTATGAAGCATAATCTCCTAGATATCCTTTGCATCTAATGCAATATAAAGACAATATATATAACAATAAATAAAAATAGAACTCATGGACTTTCCATATGGACTATATATATTGTACTATATTACATCATAAAAGGACATGCCTTCCATTTTGGCCATCATCTCTTCTCTTTATGTTGTAAAACCATATATAAATTCTCTTTTGATCTTCTAAGCAAGAGTCTCTCCCTTTCTCCTCACACGCACATAATTTTAGATTTCTCCTCATCAACTATTTAACATAATCTCTTCAATAAGTGGGGAGTTAAGGCTTTCTATTTTAAATTAACCTTATCAATTTTTGGGCCAACATATGATGTTTGAGTTGAAATAAAATTATAATTTTCTTTAAATGCACTTTGTTAAACTCAACTTTGACCCCTTAACCTACTCATATGCAACCGAATTCTTAATCATCTTGGCAAACACACTTTGTAATTTTAAACTTGTTTAATAAAATACTTAAGCCCACTCTACTTATGCCCCCTTGTTATCTAACTTGGATATTACAATTTCATAAGTTCACCAATAATTTGATCCCATTAATCGATATAAGCTTTCATTTAACAATTCACATCAACGACACCAAAATTTCACTCTTATAAAAAATGTATAATCTCCCCTAATTCTCTCATATATTGAATATCAACACATTACTAACTTATAAATATACAATCATCCAAATTTATACAATTATCAAATCCTGGTTCACTTATTCAAATAGTAATTATTTTTAAAAAATTATTTAAAAATTAAGAGGTTTAGTAATTGCAAATGTGCTTGTGAGTAGAATGAAGTGGTGCCTCAAAAATCTGATATAATAAGAACAAAGTGCCTTCATACTTGGAAGATTAATTCCAGATAATATGTCTTTGGCCTTTAAAGTGGTTCATATATTAAAGAGTGGGAGATTTAGGGAAAAATAAGATATGACAATCAAGCTCGATATGTTAGATGCCAACGATAATATTGAATGAAAGTGTATCATAGAAATATTAAACAAATAGGGAATAAAAATGCATTCGATGGTAAAGAACTACTTGGCATGGTATCTTACAAGGTTAATGTTAATAGCTTTTAAAATTGATTAGATTTTGCCTCGTTGGGGTCTTCATGTAAGGACCAGGTATTTTATTTTATTTTATTTTATTATGACCCTTCTTATTTATAAGATAACTTATGAACATGCCACTAGGAGTTTATAGACGAATGATCTTTTCAGACCGGTTGGAAATCCGGTGATTTTCGATCGGTCAAAAAATATATATTTTTTATTTTTTTTTGAAAAATAATTTTATAAACTTGTTAATCTAGTTATATTTAATTTATAAACCAAGTTTTATCATTTTTGGATATATATATATATTTATTTTGGATTTTTAAATACAGGGGTATTTCAGTCATTTTAAGAATATTTAAAATGACTTAAATACCCCTGTATTTAAAAATCCAAAATAAATATATAGACATATCTAAAAATGATAAAACTTGGTTTATAAATTAAATATAACTAGATTAACAAGTTTATAAAATTATTTTCAAAAAAAAAATAAATTTTTTTTTTTGACCGGTCGGAAATCCGGTGGTGATTTCCGACCGGTCTGCAAAGATCGGTGTTCGAGTTTATAATGTTAATGGATGCATAACATATATGAATATAGTATCTAGGGAACATATAGTGCATATATGCTTGTATTATGATCTTAGCACACTGAGTATAATTTAAATGTGTATGATTAGTGTGTCATTGTTAAGCACTATAACTATTTTTCCCCTTCGCACATAAGCGGCCCACGCTCTAGGGTTTCATTTCCCATTTCGCGCCCGACCACGTCTTCTTCTTCTCCTCTTCTGGTTCTTCACTCCTCTTCTACTTTCTCTTCCACTCAGTTCGAACCACCCATGATCTCTTGAGGAAAACTATACCAACTACCTTGAAAGTCATAGATCCGAGGCAAGGAAGCTCCAAGGCTCCGAATTTCTGCAGTCCACATCTAGGGTCGCTGTCTTGGGAGGAATCACGGTCAAGGTAAGTAGATGTCGCCCCTTCTCGATTTAGTGATGAAATTTTATGTTAAACGTGATGTGAGGCTAGAGGGAATGTATAGCTCCTAACGACTCCATGGTATTAGGCGTAGGGTCCGTAACAGTTAGGGTTCATGGGGAATTTACTTTGAATGTGCGATTTCTATGATGTAAAAGACTTCTTAGCAGTTTTTATATTGTTGGAATGTGACGTGAATTGATTTGCCCCAATTGAGAGTATGAATTGAAGGTTCTTTCATTTTGCACCTATCATGTGTTTGATAAAATGCTTGTGTGACAGATCTATGTGTTGAATCTGAATTGTGTTGATGTTGTATGAGTGGGTTGCGACGTGTTTCATTATCTGTTAAGTATGATGTGTTATCTCAAATAGTTGGTTGTAAGGGTTGTTCATGGCCCCTGATTGACATGAGGAGAGGGTTGTTCATGGCCCTTGATGGACATGAGTAGATGATTAGTTGTGTTGTTCAATTTGTGTGTATGGTTATATGCATACGATCTTGGGAGTGGGTATTGGACCCATATGTATTAGCTTCATCACTATATGAGTATCCATAATTATACTTATCTCCACTTTGTGCTAACCACTATCTACTTACTGGGTCTATTTAGACTCATATCGTTTGTTATTGTGCTTTAAATCGCAGGTCAGAAGGAGAACTTAAGGATGGGACAAGTTGAAGATTAAACATGAGAAACCATAGCACAATATGTTAATTTCAGTTCTTTTAGATTTGTGCTCTTTTTGATAATCATATATGTAGACGATTATTTAGGCGGATTCGCTTTGACAACTATAATGTATTTGGTATTTCAGATTGGATTATAATCCTTGTTGATGCACATATGCATGACTATTATATCTGTTTGATGTGTAAGGAAAATATTTAATGATTTCCTTCTATATGAATGTTCTTATTATATGAAGATGCAAGTATATAAATAGGATTGAATGTTACAGATTGAAATGTTATGAATATCAGGTCATGTATTCCATATTACCCCTTGTATATTATGGGGAGATGCTGCCGAATTTTTCTTAGAAAGTATGTACTCATTGACTAGTTCTTGAGTAATTTTTGGAATGGGGTGTTACACTTCAATAAGGAGATTTGTTATTCCCTTATTTGTTTATATTCTGCAAGGAAGGCCTTTGTTCTCTTTTTAAACATGCTCATAGTGGGGGGCTGAGATATGTAGGAGTAGACTAAGAGATACACATCTTTCCTTTACTAATAATGTGCTACTTTTCTACAAGGAAAATCTGAATGAGATAAAGAAAATTAAAGGATTTTAAAGCTCGATGAGATGGTTTTTGGACAAAAAAAAACATGAAAAAACAGTGAATTTTTTTCAGCAAGAATACTAGTGATAAATAAGAAAGATGATAGAAAATGCATTAGGGGCAGATAGAAATCAAATGTCTCTGTATCTTGGTTTGCTAGTTTGGATAAGAAGGAATAAAACAATAACCTTTGACAGCTTGAAGGAGAAATTTTGCAAAAGAATCTAAGGATGACATGGTAAAATTCTATTTTGTGGTAGAAATGTAATCCTAATTAAAGATATTGCCCAATCAATTCCAAGCTACCACATGAGCTTATTCTTATTGCCAAAGAGTTTATGTCATGAACTAAATGCTATGATCAAAGAATATTGGTGGAGAGTAGAAACTAGTAGAAAGAAAAATATTAGGATCAGTTGGAGTAAGATGTGTAGATAAAGGAACAAGTGGTCTTCGTTTTAAAGAATTTCATGCCTTTAACAGAGCATTAGTTGCTAAGTAAACACGTGTTGGTCCCGAGTTGTTAGCTTAACCTAAGAGGAAAGAGGCAAATTAGGTTAATTTTTTTTTTTTTTTTTGTGATTTAAAACTTAGCCCCATTGTGATAAAGTTTCCTTTAAATGAAACTAGTAGAGCTAATGCAAGAAAGCAAGAGAATCAATGAATACACGCAAGAGAACATAAAGAATTATAGTGGTTTAGGTAACATGCCTAGTCCACTCTTCCATGAATACACCTCTTGTCTTGGATTCCATTATCACTTCAACACGTACAACTTAAAGCCTCATCTTTCTTCTAAATTTTAGGTCCGGAAGCTTTTACAATAATCACATAAGTAGTTTGTGAATACTATTCCAACCGAATATTACTTGTTGCTCATCCTTGTCTTCGTCTTCAATACTAAGCCAAGTAATCATTTAAAATGAAAGATTATAAGTAAGATCAAAGTACATGTGGAATCAAGCTCTTTTTTGAATAAAATGTGTAAACTTCGAGTGTTTTGCAGCAGACTTGTTAGCCTAGCTTGAAAATTTTTGAAAGGAGTTTTGAATGCTTGAGGATGGAAAAGTGAAAGCTTAATTATTTATCTAGCTAACCTTCTTAAATCCAATTTATGTCTCTGTTAAATTTAGAGAGAAAATTGAACATTTGCAGATAGGTGACGTGCGTTTAATATCCCAATGTTGAAATATTTTTTGATCATTACTACTGGAATCGCAGTTAGGGTTGACTTGGCATATGATTTCTCCAAAGCATAGCTGAAGTCGACTTCAATATCAAATTCAGTGCTCCATATGCTTTAAGAGGATTTCCCTTTAAGTCTTGGCTTTCAAGTCTTAAGTAGAGTAATTTGGGAATGAGACTTGGTCCAAGTCACATGTGAAGTTAATTTCGAATGTAATTTCACAATATATTGGACTTCAACTCCTTAGTATATAAATATTCTATGCTTTAACATTTAATTTTCATGGTAGGATTGACCTCATGTTGAACTTCACTCTAGTCACAAGTGAAGTTACTTGGGGTGTAACCTTATATTTCATACTTGAGATAAATCCTTCAAATTTTCACATGTTCTTCTAGGTTGTATGTTCAAGGTAGACTTTAGGTTCGATTTCACCCAAGACGGATGTTGTGATGACCATGTATTTTTAGATTATAATTTATTCTTGACCATGAGGTAATTTACAAATATGCTCCTAGGAATAAATGATGTTTTGACATGTTAGGTTGTATGAGATACTGTTCATGAGCATGTTAAACACGAGAACGAGTTATGACATTGACATATTCATGTAGCTGCACCACTTGTTTATAATATGATTTATTGGCTATTGATTTAGAGGTGTATAATTGACACACCATTTGGGGTACTATGATTATCTTCCACCTCGTAGAGTAGGTACAGGGTTTGACCTGCCTAGTCAGGTTGCGGGTGTCAAAGGGGTAACGCCCTAGAAAAAATTTTAATCTACTAAGTTGTATAGGTGGAAAAAGCAAGTTGCAAATTGTAATTGGGCTCGCCTCATGCTCGAGGTTGGCCCATCTCAATGAGAGCCACCCCGCTAGGGCTTCTTCTTCTTCTTTCCTTTTTTTCCTACTTTTTGATCTAGCCCTAGACCGTGCCAAAAGCTCTTTTAAACTTCTTTAAAGATCATCGATTCATCTCAAGAAAGCTCGAAATCCTAAAGATCCGAGTTTAGGACCATTGTTCTTTGGAAAAAAATCACGATCGAGGTAAGTAAAAGTCATCGCTTCTCAAATTCGTGATGAAATCCATCTTAAATGTAAAATAGGATTGGTAGGAAGAGGTAATGTTCAACAATCTCGTGATTTGGGGCATTAGGGTTCGTTGCAGCTTATTATTAGTAGGGTTTAAGGGAAAAATGGATGTTGCTATGTAATTTTTGTAAAATAGATGACCCGTTAGCAGTTTAAAGCATTAGAATATGACCTTGCTTCAGTGGATTGAATCGAGAGGAGGAACTAGAGGTCCCACCTTTTGGTACATATCATGTATTCGATGAAAAACTTATGTGATAGTGAGTATGTTAAATTTAAAGTAACCCTTGTTAATTTTACTAATATTGTGTGCATGGTTTGTGACCTTTGTTACTGTGTGTTATGGATGATGCATTATTCAAGATGGATGGTTGTAAAGGGTTATTCATGACCCTTGGTTGACATGAGGAGAGAGTTGTTTATGACTCTTGATCGACATACGAAGAGGATTGTTTACCTTTCTGTTTATAAGCGGTTAAATGTATATATTCTTGGGTGCGCTTGTTGGACTTATATATCTTGTATGGTCATTTAAGAATCATCTTTCTACAATATCGTCATGGCACGTGCATCCGAAGTCTTACTTATTTCCACGTTGTGTTAACTGCTATCTACTTACTAAGTCTATTTAGTTTCATAAGATTTTTTATTTTATGTTTAGATTACAAGCTAGGTGAGGAGCCTCAAAATAGCACTGGGAGAAGACATAATATAGAAACTATTAAATTAGCATTTGTGTTCCTAGTTATTTTTTACTTTATATTTCTTTTGATACTAATATTTGTAGACACTTACTTAATCGGATCCAACTATTACAAAATATATTGTACTTGAGTATTTTGGACTTGATTACAATCTATGTTGGCGCATATGTGTATGATCTTTTGGATTGCTTATTGCATAATGATGAATTATAATAATTTTCTTACTATATGAATGTCTTTATGGCATGAGAATACGAATTTATAAATGTAGAGTTGAATATTATATTACAGAATTCCATACCACCTTTTATACATTATAGGGAGATGCTGCTGAATTTTTCTTAAGTTATATAACACCAATTGACTAGCTATTAAGGATTATATGTGACTTCAATAGATTGTTTTTGAGGTTTAAAATTCAAAGTTCTATACGCATAAGCAAAGATAATTAATAGCCTGTAATTTCTCAAAATTTTTAATTATCGAAATTCAAATCTTAATTTGCAATTTATATTAGTTGAGTTCACAACTTCGAGACTAATTACCCAAATGGATTCACTAAATCATTAGATCTTTATGTCAAAATATTTTCCTTCAGGTGCTCTTTTGCAATGTAGTAAAGATAAGGAAATATCTTATATTTAGAGAAGCATTTTGGGCACTGCTCCTTTAATCAAGGCCGGATGCAAATGGAGAATTGGGAAGAAGGTGAAGATTAGATTCTTTAAGGATAGAAGGACTAATGATGAGCTAAAGATGGCTAGCCCTCTGCAAGAAGATGTGGCATATGATGCTATAGTGAAAGATTTCTTACTCCCAATAGGAGAAGGATGGAATGAGCTAGTAATTGAAAGAGTAGCATGGGAGGTTGGTTGGGAATAAATCAGAGAGGTTATATTGCCAATGCGATTTGAGGCTAACAGTCTGTACTTGGACAAGGAAGCAAATGGAAAGTTCTCAATGAAATTAGCATATCTATTAGCATAAGATGTGAACTAGGAGAATTGTAATGATTAGTCTATCAGGTAGAAGGAAAAGGAAGCAAACATCCTAAAGAACCTTTGAAAACTTCACCTGCTAAGGAAGATGAAGATATGTAGGTAGAGATTATTCAAGGATCTTCTATATAAGAGAGGCGTTTTCAATTGAGATATCTTCCTTTTGTTGTAGACAGCCAAATGAAGATAATCTTCATCTACTTTGGAAGTGCAATAATGTGTCACCTATTTTAATTGAACTATTTTTAAGGGAGCAATGTGAAGGCAAATTAGTAATATCAAAGAAATTTTTGAGGAGCTTATGAAGGATGGAAATAACTCATATCTTATGTCATTCATCACAATTTACTGGTGTGTCTGGTGTTGTGTCAGTTTTACACCTTACATTTTAAGTGTTTTTATGCTCCAAATGCTGATTAATCACATCTTTATGGGATTAAATGCTTAAAATTATTTTATTTAAGTGTACGCACTCATGTTTAGGTGTTATTTATGCAAACAGGCAAGTTAAACATAAATTGGCATGAAGCGATGAAGTTTCATAAGTTGAGAGGATATATGACATAAATAAGAAGAATTTGAGCTTAATGAAGTTGAACAGAGATCAAAATAGCCTAAAATGTGTCAAGGAAGTTTCGACACAATTTGAAGTGTATCAGATGTGAAACTAGCAAAAAACAAAACAAAACTACAATGTTCAGAGGCCAACATGGTCTGAATTGTGTTAGCCCATGGCTAACACATAACAAACTGAGTCAGCATATAGAGCAAGGATTGGCCACTTGAGTTTGAAGAAAAAGGAGAGCTAAGGAGAGAAGAAGGAAGAAACAATTTTGCAAGTGCTATTCAAGATGCCATTGGAGACTCAACCCAAAAGAGATTTAAAAACTTTTCGTGGGCTCTTTGAAAGTTCATGTGTCATAACGTATAGTATATAAAAGATCGTTTTCACGAGGAGTAGATTAAAATCTAGACAATCATGAATTCAATTACCTTAGACAATAAAAACTAAAGTGATATAATATAAGCTCTTACTAATCTAAAAAAAAGAAGAAAATATTTCTAATCTAATAACGTTGGAGATTTCGGATTTACAGTTTCGTAATTGACGTTTCTATTGTGGATGATTAACTCATTTATTTAATCTAGATAATTTGCAATAAAAAAGAATAAACCCTAACGTAATTATACATCCTGTCTCAGGGCATGAAAGATGTACTCTAGCCTTTATAGTCATCTATTCTCATGAGATGATACTGATTAGAATCTATTAAGTTCTATAGTAGTTCATAAAATTTTTAAGGGTGTCATGCCTATTCTTGTGGTCTAAATTCCCAGGATTAATATATTGATTATCATATATTAAACTTCCACATCTTCACTCTTTAATTTAATATATGAAATTATGCTAAAATATGATCTCAAACACCCAGACAAGCATTAAAAATTATAAGATACTAAATTAAACAAAATACCCTTCATAAACAAGTAGAATCAAGACAGTGTCAGATGCTACATCCTAAATCCTAAAATATAAACTTAGGCAAACATGATTTTAATAAATTTGAATGATAATACAACATTATTGAAAAAATCCATCAAACCAAGTCAATGTAAAAAAATAAAATAAAAAAGAAATTTTACAGTTAGAGTCTCTAATGGTGTCCTGAATAGCTTATGCCAAGTTGCCTTTTCCTTCTTCTATCCTTCGCTCTCCTCTTCTCCTTAGACCCTACCCACCAATATTTTGCTCAAAACCACTTCCTTGGATGCCTTAATTAGTGTTAACAAGTGTTTACATAATTTCCCACTGAAGATTGTGCAAAACTCTAAAATTTATGCATTAATTGCACACCCTACGTGTTGACATGGTTTGAATTGTGTTGGCCATAGGATAACATGGTTCAAAAATATCGACCTTTGGATATTACAATTTCGCTCTGATTTTTTATTATTTCACACTCGACACACTTCAAACCATGATGAAACTTCTTAAACACATTTTAGGCTCTGTTTAACTTCATTAAATTCATCAAAATTTTCATGTTGATGTCATCTATTCTTGCAACTTCATATTTCATTGACAATGACAATGGTGTCAAAAACTTGTTGTGTGCTCTCCGTAAGTGCATGGGTCATAGCATATGGTATAAAGCCCAACCTACTAACCTTCATACTTAGCCAACGACTGTTACATTTCACTAAAAAATCCGATGACATCTCCCTATGATCATAAGGTTGAGGGTTAAATGGAATCACTCCATATAAGCATTCTCACATCATAATGTCTAATAAAATATGTAACACAAAATTAAGAAAGTTAAACAAAATAAATTTATCGAAATCTCCTCAATTCCATTATCAATATCATCAACCACATATTAACTCTATAACGAGGTAAGCTTTATAAGAAGTCCTCACTACATCACTCATTTACACATAAAAAAATATATTTTTGATCTATTTTATTAATTTAGATAATAATTTGTATATACTCGCTAGGATCTCTTTTCATTTCTGTTGAGCACCAATCCTGTGTTGAGCTCATATCTTGGTTCTGTCATCTAAAAACATCAACGTAAGAACTCATGAGTCTAACCCAACTTAATAAGTACGAAAATGACAAAAGTCAAATATTAAATGAAATAAATATCAATTTTATAAAATAACTTAAATTTCTAAAATTCATATGATAATCTATATTATGTTCATGCAAGCACTCATGCTCCAAATGCTCGTATAATGCAATTACTCATCCTCATCTTTATCATCATCCACATCTCCTGGCACACCAGGTAAACCCATATCATTAAATATCTTACACAACTATACCACAATACATTGTAACTTCTCTTATTCTCTGGCCTGCACGGAGAATTGTTATATACTATGCTCAACATACAACAACACACTCATACAACATGCCCGTGCTTATATACTCATTTTAAAATATATCCATCGAACTCAAATAATTTAATTGCTACAAGAATTTTATAAATCTATCATATATGTCAAGAAAGAAATTTTCATAGAAATCTCAAATAAAATATCCGAATCATAACAAAACATCCATGACCGAAAAAATATTGATCAACATACATAAACATTACAAAAAAAAGCGGAAAATTCTTACTTACCTTTTTTGTGAATTTTCAAATCTTCAACTTTGGACTTTACAAGATTCCAATAAGCTTTTCACTTTAATCTACATTCAAATAATAATAATATTCATAAATAATTATTTTTGAAATAATCTTCTTTAATTTCATCCCTAAACACCTTAATTTTCCCATTCTCAATTTCTAAACACCTATCTAGAAACATCTATCTTTCACATTGCCTCAAATATTTAAAATAATAACTATATTTCATCAAAAAATATCATCATAAAATTATTCATCTTCATTTCATGCTTATATTTCATATCCATGGAAAATTTTCATTCCATCACCTTATTAAGATTTAAAATTTCTAATTTGAACTTCTCAATTTCATTCTGAATTTCTTCCAAATCATTATAATATATATTAAATGCAATAAATAAGAAAAACAAAGAAGAATGCAAAATAAATTGATTACCTTAATTTCCACCCACTTTCTCTAAATCCTCCAACTTCAAACTCAACTAAAAAATCCAAATCCACCAATCCTATGATTTTCTCTCTCCTCTCCTCCTCCTCGTCTCTCTCTCTCTCTCTCTCTCTCCCCTCTTTGTTCTCTTTTTTCTTCTCAATTGGCCGCTAGATGGCTGTCCTCAATTTCCATAGATTCTTAAATAGTCCCTGTGCTTAAAAAATTATTTATAAATAATATATATGGGGTTTCACATATAGTATATAAATGATCATTCCTAAAAGGATCAGGTTGAAATCTAAATTATAGCGAATTCAATTATCTTAGATAATGGAAGCTAAAGAGATACAATAAAACCTATGACTAATCTAAGAAAAGATAAATTAACTCTGATATAAGAATCTAGATTGAGAAGATAAGAGAGAAGAAGGAAAATTTTGAAAGCATATGCTTCCTTCATGTTCTGAGATCCAGGAACTGGTGATGTGTGAAAGAGATGGATCAGTATGGAGGGGAACCACCCTAGATTGTGCAAAGGATGTTCTATGTAAAGATTCTAAATTTCTTTTTGTATAGCCCAAAGTTGGCTCCATCCGCGATCATCTTGTTTTTTGTCCAAAGTGTAGGTGGATGTCTCTTTGGGGCCATGATATAGTTCATGTACAAAAAATCAAAGAAAAGGCTAGTTGTTATGTCGATATACCTTCGGCCCATTTCAATAATTTTATCATGATATGTTTAGCTAAGAGAACAAAAGTATCACAGTTCATAACTTGAACAATTCCTGTTAAGTATCATCTAAGAGTGAGTTTAAAGTTTTTAAAAATAAGACATTCGTTATAAAGACTCATAAAGTCTCACCTAAACATATAAATCATCTAAAATAGTCATCCTACTTAAAATTATGATTTTATATAATTTGATAATATTCTGAAGCTGTAAACGACAAATCTAAAGTGATTTTCTAAATTTATACGATTTTATACGTTTTTAGAAGATATGGCCATGCACAAATCTTATTGACATGATTTTTGATATTTAATAAAATGAATAATATTGAATACAATTGTTAGATTAGATCACATAATTTTTTCAGTTAATTTAGTAGAATATCAAATGAATTTGGCTGCATAAAGTTGATGTGATTTAGTTTGAACAAGTATATGCAAGGATTAAACCAGTTGTATATTTGAATAGACATGGGATGGTATGTATAAGCATGAACAGGCCAGAACATGTGCTGATTCTAATACTAAAGATCGTGCGCGTGGTGATGATTATAATATTGAAGGTTGTATCAATTATTGTGCATGAACAGTCCATCCCGAGTACTGATTATAATATTGGAGATGATGCATGTGGCAGTTATAATATTGGAGACTGCATGATTGCGTCCACCAATATATATATCAACGTATATTTCTCACCCTCACATCAATTAGCGTGGTTCCCAGCAGCCTGAGAGAGTTCAGATAATCAAGCAATTGCGGTTCGCAGATAAATAGATAGAGATGGATTCCCTTAAGAGAGAATTAGTTACTGTTCCTCTTCCCCCGTCGGTTTTCTACCACCACACAGCATCAGGGCTCTTCCTCCACACCCACCAGCTGCCCAACAGCGAAGGACTAGCAGTGCATCCGTGGGTCGTCAGCGTCCGTTCAGGCCTCCTCTTTTCCGACGATGCCCGTCAAATGTGTTAAGGCATGCGTGCATGCCGCGGTGGACGTCCTTGTCACATGCACCACTATTATTACTAAGATAAAGGACGTACGTCGTTACGAATGTATGTAATAGATGACCATCTTCTCTTCCTACTTGTAATGTCTTATGTGTGGTGTGGTTTGTTTCAAATAAACGAAGAGAGGTGGTCATCTTCCTGCGTGTCCCTATGTTTCTTGCTGCTTTTTTCCCATAAATAAATCTATAGACGTATATGTATGTGAACGATGTCATCCATCCTACATATGCATAAGCTGTCATTTTAGTTTTCTATGTCTGTTCATCTCTGGATGGCCCCGGATTTAATTGGCTTTCTAATATTCTTGTCGCGCTTTGAAAATTACAAAATACCATTTCAGGAACACCACAACCACGTATATACGGTCTCCCCATCAGATATTCAGCATGTTCTTTTCCTATGGACGTTTCTTAATGTTTTGGATTAATGCCATTAACAACTAGCATTCAAAATTGTTGAGCTATTCAACACCTGAATGATAAAGTAATTGACACAAGTGGTTCTGAGTATATACACGTGTAATTGACACGAATGCTAAATTTAAAGTAACCTTTGTTAATTTTGCTAATACTGTATGCGTGGTTTGTGACCTTTGTTACTATGTGTTATGGATGATCATTATTCAAGATGGATGGTTGTAAAGGATTACTCATGACCCTTAATTGATATGAGAAGAGAGTTGCTTATGGTCCTTGATTGACATGGAAAGATGATTGTTTGTGAGTTACAAAGTACCATTTCAGGAACACCACAACCACGTATATACGGTCTCCCCATCAGATCTTCAGCATGTTCTCTTTCTATGGACGTTTCTTCATGTTTTGGATTAACGCCATTAACAACTAGCATTAAAAATTGTTGGGCTATTCAACACCTTAATGATAAAGTAATTGACACGAGTGGTTGTGAGTATATACACGTGTAAGGGAAAAAACGATTAATGTTTTTTTCTGTCTACATTAATCGTTGAGCCATTACGCAAGAGGCACAGGGTTCGACCTTGCTTGAGAGCATTATCTCCCTTCCCTTCACCTATTGTAATAATAAAAAAAAGTGGCCTCCTTGATCAAGCTCATTCAAGGCTGATCTTACAGGTGTCCGATTTTATACGATAGCAACCTGCGTATTCTTTTTTCTTTAACCAAAAAAAAAAAGCTTGTATATTTTTTTATATAAATATTTATTTATTTATTTGATGTACCATCCAGTATGGTGTATGACATTGTTGTAGCTGGGTGCCAATAGCCAATATAGTAATAATCTGCACATGCATGGCTGCAATTGGTTTTGCTCCTGCCCTCCATGCATATGTATATCAACCCTAACACCACAGTTCACCTTAATATCCTAGTTCACGCTAGCTTAGCTTGAGAGAGTTAGGATAATCAATCCATCGCAGTTCGCCAATAGATGGAATTGGAGTCCTTATGTAACGCCCTGCTGGTTCACACCTACCACTGACAATTGCTACTAAAATCTGTTATAACCAACCGGACAAGCCAAGGTAAAAATGCTAAATCAATAATTACATCTTTTTGAAAACAATGAAAATTTACGTCAACCTTGATATCTATTAAAATTCTTTAACAACTGTTACTTCTCTGTGTAAATAAAATGCATTATTGCAATTCTTCTCCAAATCACCTTCATTGTCAACCATACATCAACTCTATAAAAATTAGATTTTTTACAAAAAATAGTCCTTACTCATTTAAACATCAATTAAAATGTTAATCTTGATTTTCTTCTCTACTAATTTGGATAATAACTCATGTATAACCCAATGAAACATGATCTTTTCTCATTCGTGTCTAAACATTGACTTCATATTGGGCTCCAATCTTAATCCTGTTATCTAAAAATATGAACATAAGAAAATATGAGTCTGGGTTAACTTAATAAATAGGATAGTAGGAAAACACTCAATTATTAAATCAAATAACATCATTTTCAAAAATTAACTCAAACTTCAAAATCTTTAAAATTTCTATGCTTATTGATGTCATGCTCATATAAGCAACCAAGCTACAAATGCTCATGCAATGCAAATACTCATCCTCATTATCATCTATCTTCCAGCACCTCGGGTAGACTCATTATCATCAAATATCTTATACAACTCCACCGCAGTACATTATAACTTCTCTTATTCCTCAACTTGCCTGAAATATCATCATATGCTATGTTCAACATACAATAGTGTACTCATACATCGTGTCAATGCTCATATGCTCATTTTAAACATAGTCATCGAACTTAAATAATTTACTTGCTTTAAAAAAATTATAATCTATCATCAACTCGAAATAAATTTTTCATACTACTTAACTTAATTAATTAATAAAACCAAATAAAATCATACATCTTTAAAACGAAATTTTCATAAAAATCTCAAATAAAACATCCACATCATCACAATACAATCATTCCCAAAAAATAAACATCCGCCAATATTCATAAGCATCTAAATAAAAATGGAAAATTTATACTTACCTTTTATGTAAATTTTTTAATCTCCAACTTTGAGTTTTATAAGATTCCAACTATTCTTTTTTTTTATTCTACACCAAACACTAATATTATTTCTTAAATAATATTCTAAAATTCTTTTCTTTTAATTTTCATTCTTAAAATATCTCTATTTTCTTCATTCTCAAATTCTAAACACCTATATGGAGACATCTTTCTTTCATATTGCATCAAATATTTAGAATAATAATTACTTTTCATCAAAAAAATATCATCCTAAAAATATTCATCTAGGTTTCATGCTCATATTTTTATTTTCATAGAAAATTCTATCCCTCTTCCCTATTAGCGTTCAGAACTTTTGACCCTAACATCTCCATTTCATACAAAATTTCTTCTATACCATTATAATATATTAAATAAATGCAATAAACAAGAACAACAAAGAAAATTAAAAAGAAATTGCTTACCTCAATTTTCACATACTTTTTTCCAAATTCTCTAATATTAAACCCTACACAAGAAATCCAAATCCACCACAATACACTCCCTCTTCCTCCCCTTTTGTCTCTCCTCTCTTCTCCTCTCCTTTCTCTTCAATCTCTTTTTCATTAAATTAGTGTTTAAATTATATTATTAAATTATTGTTCAATATTAAGTTGTTATTTGGTAAAATTATGTGATGTTGGAATTTTTGTGTTTATATGTTGGGATTTTGTAATATGAAGAACTAGACTAAAATACGAATAACTACAAAGGAAGATTAAAAATATTACCACTATGGAAATTTCCCTGAGAACCTAGAAAACTTGAGTAGTCTTTATTATGAAATTAGCATTTGCCACATAGTAACCATTGAAAAAAGTATGGTTGGCAATTAGGAATCTACATTAACTAGCGTTATATGTTCTAAATCAGATTTTGCACATAAAAGGATGGAGAAGAATAATTTGAAAATAAAAGAGATAAGTAAGACTTTGTTTTGAACTGAATTAATTATTTTGTGTATTTCTCAGGCATGTATATTTTGGATGTCAATGATTTGTATTTTTCTTGAAATAATTAAATCTAATCAAAAGATTGATTTGTTGTGACATCGAATTTGAAACTTGATTTATGAGTGGAGCATGTGAGCATTATATTTTGATATATGAATGTGAGCTTTGGATGCTACTATTATCATGAGTCATGGCTGAATATGTTAATTAAAAAAATACTGTTTTGGATCATTGATGACGATTGGTAACATACCACTTAGTAAGAAGTGAATTATGATTTAGCCATTTATGGCTATGTGTCATGACAAACCGACAATAACTATGGTGACCAAACACCAGCTTTAATGACCGTCACATGGGTGGGTCGAAAGAGATTGTGACAGCCCATGGGAACGGACACTCAAAAGACTTTCAGGATAATGTGCATGTATGCATCTGTGGGGCATCTGCAAAAAGTGACGAGTCAGGATGACATGATCTGCACTTCCCAAAGCGATTAGATCATGCATGGTAAATTAAAAATTCTGTAAAAAGATTTTTGTGATTTATACTGTATAACATAACATCTTGATATTACACTCAACTCCATTCTTCTGGGAGACTAAGTTTTTACCTAAATTTACCCGAGACTAAGGTCCACCAATATTTACAAGAAACTACAGCTCCTACACAACACAACCACCCACGCCACTTGAAATAACAATATATTGGAACCCCAACCACATGGACAATATTCAAACCCATGACTACTTGAATTCCAATGCCATGAGTTACCATTCGAGTATATGCCAAGTGGCAAGTCTAGTGGAGGATTGTTTTGGATGAAATGGTATTACACATTTAATTACTACATGTGATTAAAAAAATGTGTTACTACAAGTTGGAATTGGAAAATAGTGTACAAAAATTAAGGAAAATATATGGAAAACAAAAAAATATTTATTAATTTTTGAAAAGTGAGGGTATGTTTGGGAAATAATAAAATTTTTGAATGAAAAGGAAATAATAAAATTTTTGAATGAAAATTTTCGATTTTCATTCAAAAATTTTCCAATTAGAATAAAATGATGTGATGTGATAGGAATGATAATAATAATGAGTGAAAGTAAGTGTGTGTTTGATTGGACACAAAAATGGTCAACCAAAATTTTTTCAATCCAAAACTTTTCACTCTCCATAACTATCATATTTGTAATTATTTTTTCACATTTTTCTATACAAATAACCTTAATTTTCAATCATTTCTGCATGTTATTTTCAATCATTTCTGCACAACTATTCATGCAACTAATATATCTATTTTAACTTTGTTCTCTTTTCAGCACATCATTACTTTTATCATATCGTATCATTTTCTATCAACTTGTTAACTTCTACTCTAAAAACTTTTTATCAAAATTTTTTATCTCCAACTAAATATACCCTACTAAAGTTAAAATAGATATCTTAGTTGCATAGCAGTTGTGTATAAATTATTAAAAAATAGATTGTTATATAAAAAGATGTAAAAAAATAACTAAAAATAAAATAGTTGGAGAATACAAAGTTTTATAATGAATAAATTTTATTTGAAAATTTTTCTCGGTATCCAAACATGCCCTTGGAAAGATAATTATGAGAAATGAGAGATTTCATCTCAGGTGTATCCTCTTGTTATCCATAAGTTATGAAAAAGAATGTGGCTTATCAAGCCCGTCACTGCACGATGGTGCGTTTAATTTGTTCTTGATTTTAGCTAGTTATGAAGGGGACAGTTCATTGGAAGCACTTCCACGATTTTTTCCATGGGAAGCTGCATCTCCACTAGGGGTGCAACTTGGTACTGGGTCGGTCCGAAACCCGCCCGACCGACCGGTACCAAAACCAAAAAATGGGTTTTATTTTTAATATTTTCCAAAAATAGACTCGGTTTCAACCCGACCCGTAAAAACCCGAAACCAAACCTGGGTTCACACCAACCCTGGTACCAAAACCCGACCCGGTCCGAACCCGGTGTAATTTATATATAATTTTTTCATAAATTATACATGTTTTAAAGTTTTTTGGAAACTTTGGAGACATAAATTCATTTGAATTTTGAATTTTGAATTTATTTAAAAGTAGATGTAAACTTATTTAAACTTAATATTTGTTTATATTGTCATTTTAAATTTGGATTGCACTTAAATTAGATTGGAATGTTGAACCATTATTCTTAGTGTATTTAAATTTAGTTGCTTTGAATAACTTTTATGTGGATTATGTTTAAATTTGAGTTGGCATGATAAATCTATTTTATATTATACTTTCTGTTAATATGAGAAATCTGTTAGTTTGAATTTCATATTATAGTATAAATTTAATTTATATTTTAAGTTTATTGGTATGACAAGTGGTCAATTTTTATTTTAGCAATTTGCATGATAAATATCAGTTTGAATTCAATTTCAGCAATTTGTATGATAGTGTTTAGTTTCAACTACAATAGTTGGTATGATATGTTCATTTTTTATTTGCTACACTTGAGTCATTTCCATTAGCTATTAAATAGAAATAACCAACTAGTCATAAAACTAACTAATTTGTCATTATTTGTGTCTATAGGGTGATGAAAAATTGCTTGCAGAGTTCATTCAAAGAATATTGCGAAATTTAGCATGATATTGCAAAATTCTTTAAAAGGATGTTGCGGAATTCAGCGTGAGTCTTGACTTCATAAACACAGGTATATATATTTCAATAATTTTCTTTTAGATTACAATTAAATTTGGAAAAAAACAGTTTATTGGTAACCCGAATTCTAACCCGAAACCAAACCAAAACCAATGCGAACCCGGATTAAATTCTTAGGGTTTGGGTTTGAGTTTACTCCAACCCGGTTGACTTAGGGTTTGGATTCACTCCAACCCGGTATAACCCGACCCGAATTGCACCCCTAATCTCCACGGCCAATTTTCAGCGGATGGCTAGGATAGAAAAAGGCATTTTAGGAAGCTCAAAAAAATTAGAATGGAGGCGTGGAATTCTCGACATGTCACTCGTGCCTCTCCCGCTCTGTCTTCTTCCCTCCCGATCAAACAGTCATGGCTGTGTGGTCCTAATTGTGGAGTTCGGTTGGTTTTTTTTTTTTTGGTCTTTTGCCCTTTCGACTTCCGATCTTGTCCTTCCTGCAACCATGCAAAGGGCAGCAAATGTGCATCCATTGGTTTGGGATTTCTTTACTGTCGCCGGATGGATGCGGTTGACTACGAATTTTCGCAGATCAGTTCCGGATTGGAGATGTTGTTCTGCTCAATCGAAGATGAAAACAGGTGCTGAGAACTATTGGCTGCCATCATCAATTCCTGATCTTAAAGCACAGAATTTGGGGGTTGTTCGGTGTGTATTGGGCTGAATTTTGTGGCCAGCTGTGGGTTTGGATTGCAACCACGGCTGGTCATGAGCTGCTGTTCGGATTTAGGCTGTCGTTTGCAGCCATGGTTTGCAACTTGATTTTTTGGTGTTTACTGCAATTCGAAGAAGAGCGGCTAGATTTTCGTGAAGATCCTCAACAGGGATGGCTGACTATTGCTTTGGTTTGGAGTAGGAAAACTGGCAGCCATGGCTGTCGATTTGGGGATGGTGGGGCACAGAAGATGGAGCATGATGACTGTACTCCGGCGGTGTCGAAAAATCCATGCACGTGCAATTTCGATTTTTGGGAATATGAACTATTAAAATATTTTCAATTCTGCCTCAATCATAATGATAAACGAAAAATACTTCTCAAAATCACCTAATTCAAATTTTATTTAATATAAATTAATATTTTTTATTTAATTTTTATTATTTTTAGCTTCTATTTTTTCTCACACAAATTTTACAATAAAAAAGCATGGATGGATAATCAAAATAATTATTTCCATGTATTTCGAAATATAATTATTCATCAATCTAAAAATGCAATTCTTCGCCAATTTAAAAATATTTAATTATTAACGTTATCTAAAAATTTGTTATTTATCTAAATTAAGCAAATATTTACTTTTATTTAATCTGATCTTTTGACCCTACATAATTTTTTGTTAGAGAAATTTATGCAGAATTAATCTGTAAATTAACAGCGATATAATATGAGCAATATAATTTTTTATTATTATAATATTTTTAGATATTTATGATTTAAAAATAATTAAAAATAAGATAAGTAATGCAAGTGTGAATTAATTTAATTCAATAATTTAATGAATGTACATAAATAATAGGAATAATATTTTAGATAAACTTGTATTTATTAAATTTAATTTAAATTAATATTTATTTTATTTATTATTTAAATTTATATTATGTTAGATGTTATTAGACACTGTTAGATTCTATTAGACGTTGTTAGATATTGTTAAATATTGTTAGATATTGTAGATACTGTTGAATGTTGTTAAATATTATTAGATATCATTGGATCCTGTTAGATGTCGTTAGCCGCTGTTAGATTTAAATAAATTAAATTAAATTTTATTAAACGATTTTAAATTAATATTTTTACAGTATAAATGACCATATATGGAGCCTAAAAATTTGTTAACGGTGTTAAATTACGATTATCATATTAATTATAAAAATTAGATATTGTTAGATTCTGTTAGATACTGTTAGATATTGTTAGATGTCGTTAGACACTGTTAGACTCTATTAAATTTAGGTAAATTGAATTAAATCATATTAAAAGATTTTTAATTAATATATTTAAGGTATAAATAATATTATAAGGAGCCTAAGAACATGTTACAAGTGTTAAATTAGGATTATTATATTAATTATAAAATTAGATATTGTTAGTTCTGTTAAATATTGTTAGATATTGTTAGATGTTGTTAGATGTTATTAAATTCTATTAGACATTGCTAGACGCTATTAGATTTAGATAAATTGAATTAAATCTTATTA
Organism: Annona cherimola; assembly: GCA_030490835.1. Lineage (NCBI taxonomy): Eukaryota > Viridiplantae > Streptophyta > Magnoliopsida > Magnoliales > Annonaceae > Annona > Annona cherimola. The sequence goes on along the minus strand of CM059975.1, from coordinate 85,772,076 downwards.
CATGAGTTTTAGTTAATATATTTAAGGTATACATGAACTTATAAGGAGCCTACAAATATATTACTGATGTTGAATTAGGATTATCATATTAATCACAAAAATTAGGTGCTAGATTCTGTTAGATATCATAGATATTGTTAGATGCTATTAGACATTATTAGATATTGTTAGACGTCATTAAACGCTATTAGATGTAGATAAACTAAATTAAATCCTATTACATGAGTTTTAATTAATGTATTTAAGGTATACATAACTTTTTAAGAAGCTTAGAAACATATTACCGGTATTAAATTAGGATTATCATTTTAATTATAAAAATTAATATTGATAGATATTATTAGATATTATTGGATATTGTTAGATGATGCTAAATATTGTTAGATCCTGTTAGACATTGTTAGACACTGTTAGATTTAGGTAGATCTATAAAATCATATTAAACAAGTTCTAAAACATATAACAAAGGCATAAATAACTTTATAAAAGTAAAATTGCATATTATGATTATTAAATTATAATTATCATATGTATAATGAAAGTTAGAAGTTGTTAGGTGTTATTAGATTTCATTATATGCTATTAAATGCTGTTAAACGTTGTTAGATATCATTAGATCCCATTAAATAATATTAGATTTGGTACTATTTCATAAACTTAAAAAATTAATAAACTTTCAAAATTTTAAAAATAAATATAGAAAATGTTATTCTCAAGAGAAACTTATCTACATAAACTTCAAATAATATAATAATTATTCGATATAAAAATATTTTCTCAATTTATCAATTATAATGAAACCTTAATAGAAATAATATTTTCAACATAAATATTTTAAAAAATTATCAAAATTTGAAAAATTATATGTGCATATGCTTTGGTGGTTGATCTATTAATTGAATGGAATAAATTGAGATTTTGTATGTATTTAACATAAATTTCATAAAAAAATCAAACATACTCAAGTTTTGAAGCAAATGTACTCATGACTTGAAATGACCACAATGCCTTTGCTTCCATTTTTTTCTCCTTGAAAGCACTTCCAATGAGTTGGGTCCCAGTTATAAACAGGAATGACGTGCCACTCTTTTTACGCTTCTAGGGTACTTGGGTGGTGAGAAATAATGTTTTTTCAAAGGTGGCACAAATTTCAACCATAAAAAAGTGGTCATCTAATTAATCTTGTTGCATTTTGATCCCAAGAATCATACACCATAACTGGTACAATCTCAAATATTATAGTGTACACATGCATGATTTTCAATTTGTTAATTTTATCGCTTCTTGGAGAAAATTAGTTATTTTCATGCCTTTTATATTTCAAAATTTTCTTAGTCATCAATATTAAAAATTAAATCTATTATCATAGGAAAATATAAAGGGTTTTCCAAGCCTGCCCCTCCACACTTACTGGCCGGGGGCAGGGAGGGGAAAGCTCCTTCCAAGCCAAAAAAGTAAAAATTTATTGTTCGATAGACATAAGAAAAATATTAACGACTTAGATCATCAAATGGCTAGGATCACTGAACATGATCACATTTCAAGATAAATTTTTCTCATATTCTAGTAGAATTTATTATTCCATAAAAATAAGCAAAAAAGTTAATGACTTAGATCATTGAACGACTTGGATCACTCAACATGACAGCATTAAAAGATAAATTTTTATATCTTTATAGATTTTTTTGTATATTTTCGAATATAATATTAAAAATTTTATTTTTTTAAAAAAATTAACAAATAACCAGTGTTGTTAAAACCGGACCGGACCGTCCGGTCGGACCGATCCGACCGGGAACCGGTCCCATATCCAGTTTGATTACTAGCGGTTCGGTTCAATTGAGAAAAACCGCACGAATCGTCGAACCGGAAGGGCTGGTTCGACAGGTTCGACACGCCCGCCTAGTCTTCCTCGCGACACGCCCGCCCATGCACTGTCGCCCTAGCCCGCGAGCCTCGTCTTCCTCGCCAGCACGCGCTGCCGCCCGCGCCGTCCGCCCAAGCCTCGTCTTCCTCGTGTCCGCCTGCTGTGGAACCCCAAATTTTATGACCATGTGTGAAATCCTAAGGTCATGAACCTTAAGTAATGTATTGACTTTTATATGAAATAAATATATGATTTTCGTAATATATGGAATTGAAGGATTAAATAATTAATTATGAAATATAATTTTAAATGAATAGGAAATGTGAATAGTGGAACGTGAATAGTGACCCTGTGGTTAAGATAAAGTGATAAGTTAATCACTTTGGAATAACTTAATCACGAAAAGACCAAATTACAATTTTACAAAAGTGAGATTAAATTGTAAATTTAGAAAAGATAATTGATTGGTAATTTTGACAAGCATGGAGACAAAAAGGGGACTTAATGAGAATTTACAAAAGTTATATGTGGAATTTATAAGAAAATAGAGGGTAAGTTATGATTTTATAAATATTAGATATGAAAATGAATTTTTATAAATTTTTCAGGAAGGAATTTCAAGATTCCGAATTATACAAAGTGAAACTATTTAAATTCACGGACCTTATGGAAAAATAAAAATAAATAGAAAATTTTTGGCTAATTAGGGGCTCTAATTAAGGGCTTATATTCATCCTCACTGTTTTCATTAGATTTAAACATGCATAACTCGGAATCATATAAAACTTTACTAGAAAGTACTAAATTATGTACACTCTAATCTAGACAGATCAGATTACGAAAAATAGTTGTCTAAATTGTTAAACTTGAATGTATTAAAAAGCATGCCAAAGGTAATAAATTACACGGCCATGCACCGCCATGCATGTACACGTTGATATTTAAATTTTTTTTATTTTTTTTATATAATTGTTTAGTTAATTAATATCTTGATATATATAAGGCTCTTTGAGACGAAACTTTTGGAGCAAACCTATTTTAATATACCCTACATAATGAATGGATTAAATTTTGCAAAATATGTCTACAAATTTTTAAAATGAAATTTTATGCCAAAAGATGATTTTAATTAAATTAAAATACGTACTTAGCTCCAATTGAGGTGAAGTTTTATTAATAATCCTATTTTAACATGCTCAATTTAATGAAGGAATGAAATTTTGGAAAACATGTCTCCAAAATTTTAAAATGAGACTTTTTATCCGAATATGAATTAGTTAATTAAAATAAAATAAGATATTTTTTCAAAATTCCGAAAGGTACATTTTGTGAGAAATTGTATATATATTAATAAGAAAAATTTTCATAATATAGAAGTGTGTATGTAGGCAGTTATGATTTAATTTGTTAATGGTGGAATTTATTATTAAAAAAAGAAAGAAAAAATACGCTGGCAGCAAACGGACAGCACATGCAATTACGTGGACAAGCAAATAATTGCCGAATTTTTTAAAAACTCAACACCTGTAATGAAGTAAGCGGTGACTTAGGTTGGGTTAAAATTAAACTATGGTAATACCGCAATTGAGAGATACATATAAAGGATCTGGATTGAAAAAAAAAAAGGAGACGTTTAGAGAAGAGGGCAGCAGCACCAGGCGTAGACATCCAAATCAGGTATGGTTATAATATTTGATTCTATTTCAATGATTTGGATAACCCATGAAATGCTGGGTATAAGTGATGTTAAAACATATATGGACGTTTGAATGATAGAGTTTATGCACTAATTATTTTGATTTTGAAATTCATAAGCTAAAAGTTAAACAACCTGCTGACGTTGATATGATTCATGTATATACTATTTTGATTTTAATTCATAACCTATCAAACGTTAATCTGCAAAATAATTCCTCTGAACAGGTTTATATATATATATATACCACATTCGGTATTGAATTTCATAAAATCAAAAATTTTATAGTCTGAACGTTCACTTAATTCAGTTTTGATTTCATAATTTTAGAACTTCTATCATCCTAAACAATTATGATTTAATAACTGTTTAAAATGATACAATTTGAATTACCCTCAAAATAATGGGTTAATCTTGAATTATTGTTTTAAATCTGCAGGTTATGTGATGTTAGAAACCAAAATATGAACGAGCTAGTAAATGAATGATTTTTGCCATGAAAAGTTTTGTACAAGCTTATTATATTATCATTAAGGAACGACCAGATTTTTAGCTTAAAATATTAAGCTCGTCGAAAATTAAAAATCCGAGAATATTAATTTAAACAGGGTAAAACGGGTGACAGGATCAGCTGTAGTAAATGATTTTTAATAATTTTTGGAGATTTAATTTTACTCTGAAATTTTGATGTGATGTACAAGAAATTATTTTTATTACAAGAAAAATATTAAATATGATTTTTGTATTACATAAGTATGGTTTAAAAATAACGTGATTAGGGCTGTTCCTAATTTTACAACACTGTCCAGCACAGTGAAAATGTCAAAATAAATATATAATGTTAATATTTATTGCTGAAATTTTTATGAGTATTAAATCATGTAGTTATTGATGTATGACAGAAATTTCAGAGTTAAATACCTTTATTTGATTATAAATCAAGATTTAGAGAAATTAGTACTCCTGATTTCAGCAAATGTAAACAGTAATTAGGAACATGATCATGAACAATAATCATGAATAGTAAACAAAGTGATTTGGGCAGAAATAAGATTGATTTTTATAAGGATGTATGAATGGAATTTTTGAAGATTTTTCGGATAAAAATTCATATGTGAAAATAGAGACTAAATTAACCTCTATGAGAGTTATGAAGGAAAATAAAGTGATTATGACATATGCATGGGTTAGAAACCCTAAGATAGATTCAGAATTAATAGTAGAAATGTGCAAGCATGGGATATTATGTCCATATGAGAAAAATGGTTCTTTTCATTTGTATAGGAAAAGAAATGAGTACAAGTGAAAGATACAAGTTGACTACGCAGGTAAGCAAGCAAACCTTTTGAAAATACAATTTTATACGACCTTATTCTGCAATCTGAAATTGTCTTGAAAATTGCTTCGTTAAAAGCAAATCCTTTTAATGTTGAAAAATATTGAAATGCAAATGTTGAAAAGGTTGTGTTGAAAGGAAAATGAGTTTTTTAAAATGATATTTGAAATAAATGTATTGAATAGTTTTATTTCAAGATTTTGAAGTATTTTAAGGTATGTTTCAAAGGTTCTCTAAATATTAGATTATTTTGGAATTTCCAAAATCCATTGTTTCGAGCAGGATTTAAGGAAGGCCAACACGATAAATTAATTTGAAAAACGATTTGAGTAATGTTCAAAGGATTATACAAGTCTATCACATATAGAAATGAACAATAAGACAGGTAAACAAAAGTATATGATATTAGATGAAAGTTTCAAATATTTTTAAAGACGTTTTGTCATTCAAAAATTATTTACAAAAATGGTTAGAAAATATTGTTATTTTAAATGTTTCCTTGAATACTTCAAATGAGTTATGAAATATAAATGTTTTAAGGTTGGCCATCCTTACAAAACGTTTTGAGTATATAACTCGTTAACATGGGTTAAGCCCAGTTTTCAAGATTTGAAAGAAATACAGACTGAGGTCTGTAGTATTTGATAAAAGCATGATAGCATTAAGCTTTTAGAAAAGGAACACAGACTGTGGTCTGTGGTTTTTATAAAATCATGCTAGCATGTGAATGTGAAGGAAACGTGTGCACAAGGGTTATGTACTAGGTCTACTGTAGAGGATATGCATACCGGACGCGGTTGCAAATTGGGCCCCCTTTGCATAGGCCGAGTCGCTTGAATAAGGCTAAATGCCGGTGGCGCCCTCCCTGCAATGGGAGATGGACACGGATAGCCGCCTGGCTCGTGGGCTATCACCTGGAAGGGTTTCTCTCCTAAGGAAGGATGATCACTTGATAAGTGTCACCTGCCAGATGGACAGAGACGTATTGCATGTTGCATATGCTTAAAAGGGATTTTATGAAAAGTATTTTAGGACATGAGAATGTCCTATGAGAAAAGGAGCTTCAATGAAAAATGTTTTAGAACATAAATATGTCTATGGAAAAAGAATTTATATGTCAAGTTTTACAAGCATATGTTTGCCATGAATTGGGATTATGAAATGTTTGTGAAAGGTACTTATGAAAAGGTTTCCTCCAATTGCTAGTCGAACGCTTGTTAAGCGTCTACTACTGAAAGGTGAGAAATGCATTTAAAATGAAAAATGCTTGCTTATTGAGTTTCGACTCATGTTTTGTTTTCCCCAACCATAGACAGGTACCGCATAGGCCATGAAGGAAAGGAAAAGAGTATGAAGAAAACTTTTCAACAAGTTGGTCTGTATATGGTATGAATGATTATATGGAATCTTCAAAATATATATATATATGAAATGTTTAGATTGAAAGAACTTGTGATGTAGATAAGTCAGTTATTGTGATATGAACAATATATGTGAAATTGATATTAAGAATATGTTCATATATGATGACATGATGTTATGTGATGAGATACTACGTGTATCATGTGTAAAATTGATGACAAGTGTTTGTTATGTGATGAAATGAATGAAAAAAAATTTGGACGAGATCCAAATAAAAAATCCCGCCGTGTGATCAGGGCAACAATCCTGAGTCACGTTTACCAATCGATAAAGATCCTGGAGTAAGGCTTCTAGGCACCCTGGGTCGGGGCGCCACACCCGCCCGCGCCGTCGTCGCACACGCTTGCACTGTCCGCCGGGAAGTCCACCGTTGCTGTCTCTGGTCGCGCCCACTGCCGGCTCGTCGCCGTCCGCGTCCGCCCACGCCGCTTCATCTTACTCTTCTTCGAGACACACCCGCCTTGTCTTCCTCGCGACACGTCCGCGAGCCTCGTCTTCCTTGCCGAGACCAGCAACCGAAATAGCAGTAGGCGAAACAGCAACTATCTCCATTTCCGGTGACTAGCAGGTGAAACAGCAGCGACCTTCATTTCCAGCGACCAGCAGGCAGCCCATTCTCCTTTTCATTTTGCCCCCAAATCGATTGTAGCACAGTAGCAGAGCCACCCTCCTCCATTTTCTCTCAGCATCCACAAAATTGGAAGGAGCAAGCTCTTAGGGAGTGACGCCAAAAACAGAAAACTCACTATTGTGCTAGCCTGCTCGCCGATCATCCACCTTTCTCATTTTTTCTTTTTCCACTTCGACGCGGAAACCATTAGCGACCTTGCGAATGCGAGGAGAAGAGGAAAAAAATTTCTGGTGGTCTAGCGGACCATTGAATTCGTGTATATGCAGATCGTTATTTGCAGTATAGAACATTCAAAATAATTTTATAAAAATTCTTCAATAATCTAATAGAATCTTCCAAATTATGTAAATATAATTTTTGTGTAAAAAAATTAAACATCAGTAGATATTGCATCAAAACCTCGATTTCAATATAATTTCTCTTAAAACAAAGTGAAAATGATATAAAATAACTACAAAATGATGTAATTTTTAATAAAGTTTTTATTTAATAAAAATATTAATTCAATTAATAATATTCTATTTTTAAATTGACATTATCTTCCATAAGATATGAATTATTATAATCATATGCATCTTTATACCGACGAGTAATAAATAAGAAAATTAGATTTTAGGTGAATTTCTTAGTACCTAGGACGATTTATGTGTAATCTGAAAATTTATTTTTAATATTTTATTTATTTTATAAAATTCGAGTGTCTCTTAAATGTCGTTAGATGTTGTTAGATATCGTTAGATGCTATTAGATTAAGGTAGATTTCACTAAATCATATTATCTGGGTTTTAAGTGTTGGTCTCGAGTTTATAGCAATTACCCAAGAGGGGAGGGGTGAATTGGGTATTTAAAAATTTAAAATTTTAATTAGAGATTTTACCCCGATTTAGTTTAAACCCCTTTAATGAAACAAATAGAGAGCAATAAAATAATGAAAGTGAAAATGAAAAACAGTAGACAAGATTTATAGTGGTTCGGGCAACCTTTCCCTACTCCACTCTTCCAAGCTCACACTCCCTTGTGACTTGGGTTCCACTATGTATTCCGCGAATACAACTAAAGTCTCCGCTCTCTTCTAGATTCTAACTTTAGGGGGCATATACAACCAGAGCCTCCGCTCTCTTCTAGATTCTAGCTCTAGGGGGGCATATACAAGCAACACAAGTAGGTGATGAGTTACACTCCAATCACAACCCTACTTACTATATCTTGGTTTGAAACACCAAATTCAAACCAAGCACCAAAATCAAATAACAAGATGAAATAGAAGAAATCTACACTTTACAGATTTGTGTAGCAAGTTTCAGCTTGAGGAAGAATCTGTAGAAGTAACGAATCGTATTGCGTTGAAGCAAACAACAACTTTGAAGCTTGTTCTTTCTTTGAAAGTGTATAGATCACTCAATTGTAGAGAAAAGTGGATTGAAACTCTTAGTAGCACTTCTTTTCTCTTTTTTAGCTCTATCTTGTGTGTATCCATGTTTGCTTGAGTGTCTATATATAGAGGATGAAGAATTTTGAAAGTTATAGAGTTGGTTGGCGCGTAATAAATGTTCCAATGTTCAAAAATTCGAACGTTACGTCTCCAAGTTGTAGGTGGAGTCGACTTCGTGTGCGACTTCACCCAAGTCGCATACTGAAGTCGACTTCGTGTGCGACTTCAGATGCTCTTCAGTTTCCAAGTCTGTCTTCTGGATCGACTTGGTCTGAGACTTAGCTTCAAGTCGATCTTGGAGTCGACTTCGGGTGCGACTTGACTACTTTCTTTTGCCAAGTCAGTTGGATCTTTGTTGAAGCGTCTCTTGCTTGCTTAACTTCTTCTTCTTCTTTTGTCTTTCAATACTTGGAACTTATTTGTACAAAATTTCTTTAGCTTTAAGTCTAGATAAACTTGAATCTTGTATGAACAAATCCAACTTTGATTTAGAATGATTGAATCCATGTGTCTTGCTTACTTTAAACTTGGATTAGTCTTCATATATTCAAGTTGAGAAATTTGAGTCGTCTTCATCTTCTATTTGACTCAAGTTTATCTCGAAGTCGACTTGTTCTTCGACTTTGAACTTAAAAATTTGCCCTACCAAGTTGAAGTTGATGTTGGAGTTGACTTTTCCTGTGACTTCACCCAAGTCACATGTGGAGTCGACTTCGGTTGCGACTTCAGAAGTTTTGCTACCCAATTTCAACGCTGGAAAGAAGTTGCTGCTTGAAGTCGATACTGAAGTCGACTTCGTCTGCGACTTCACCCAAGTCGCAAGTGGAGTCGACTTCATCTGCGACTTCAGTTTTTCTGCTCTCCAAAATCAACGCTGGAAGAAAGATGTTCTTTGAAGTCGAAGATGGAGTCGACTTGAGAGATCGACTTCGCCTAAGTCGATGTCTGAGTCGACTTGAGTTGCGACTTGACTTGTTCTGTTTTGTATATATCCTTTTACAGCTTTGAACATTTGCACAATACATATTAGTAGCTTAGATTTACTCAAATTGTGTTGTTTAATCATCAAAACATATGGTTTGGGTATTTTCATTCAATTTCAATAATTGTTTCCAACATTAAGTTCTATAATTAAGGTATAAATAACCTTATAAAGAGCTGAAGATCATATTACATGTGTTAAATTAGGATTAACTTATTGATATTAAAAGTTAGATGTTGTTAGATGTCATTAGATCTGGTTAGATGCCGTTAGACGTTGTTAGATGTTGTTAGATATTGTTGGATAAGGTAGATTTTATTAAATTTTATTATCTGGGTTTCAAATTTTATAATTAAGGTATAAATGACCTTATAAAGGGCTCACAATCATATTATAGATATTAAATTAGGATTAACTTATTAATATATTTACTTAAAAGTTAAAAATAATTTAATATTTATGACATCATAAATATGTCATGCCGACGTCATCAGTTCGAACCGGTTCGTTTAACCGGTCGAACCGGTTCGAACCAGATCAGTTCCTTTACCGGTTCAACCACCGGTTCTGACAACACTGCAAATAACACTAGTTTATATATTCAAAAAATTAACCTTAAAGATTTCAGGTTGTATAAAAAATAGCCAGACTCCACTGAGAGCCAATGAGTTGGTCGTCGGGGTCAGTTCGTCATGGGGCCCTCTCTTTTCCGCTACAATAATTTTTATGGCTCGTTGGTAGCTTTTAACGATAACGACAAGGGGCCTAACCCATGGCAAGCCGGTCCAGCGTTTTTCTTGAGGGAAGCCGCAAATTCACCATTGATTTCTGTTGAACGGTTAGGATGAGATGGGACATTTTGGGAACTTAGGAAAAATCGTAAGAGGGGTCGAATTTGGGCACTCATGCTCACGGCGGCAGATTTGCGGAGGGGAGCAACGGCGATCTCGCCGGCAGTAAACGTTCTCACCAGCAGCAGATGATCTCATTGGCAGTAATAAAGGACCAGGCAGTAGGGGCTGGATCTAGAAGAATGTGGGCAGAGGCCGGATCTGGAAGAATGCGGGTTGCTGGAGATGGTTGCCGGACTTGGGGATCGTAGCTGGTTGCCGGAGCAAGCAATTAGATTTAGGCTGAAGATGGGTTTTTCCCCTTTGTCGGTGCTAGACTTGAAAATCGTGACTGTTCATGGATGACCGAAAATGAGAAAAATGGTAGAGGCATTCTTTTAAGATCGTCATTCTCCGTTGGTGCAATTAGAAATCATGCACACCCAACCCACAATTTTTTATTTTTTATTTTTTATTTTTTCCGTCTTCCGGCCATGTTGATTAAAAAAAATCCATGAATTACTTTTGCTACTATTATGTAGCCGATATTCACCTGAGGGTCCTAAAATATGATTATTTCAAGCACCTTTATCAATATAATCATACTAATTATTACAAATTTAATATTATAAGTTAGCATCTGTACATTAAAATTCCAAGCGCATCATTTTTGTGAAATTTTGTAGGTTTTTGTAAATTTAACCTACTAAGGTTTCAAAACAGATCAATATAGTAAATTAATCATATTTATGATTAATTGGTATGATATTTATTTTAATTTAAGTAAATATTTGCTTTTATTTAATTTAATATTTTAATATGTATAATTTTTAATAAAAATTCTATGCAAAATTAACCCACACGTTAACAGCAATATGATATGAGCAATATGATTTTTATTATTATGATATTTTAGATATTTATGATTTAAAAGAACTTCAAAATAAAATAAGTACCACAAGTATGAATACGTTAAAAATTTAATCATTTTGAGTGGAGCTTCATTTCAAGATAATTATATTTATAAAATTAGAGACAACACTGAACATTTTTTTATAAATTCTTTATTTAATACAAATATTTATTGAATCCATAATTTTATATTGATTTAATTTAATTTAAATCAATAATATGATATTACAATAAAGATAAATGTAGATTCAAAATAAGTTAATCAAAATAATTATTTTCATCTAGTTTAAAAATATTTTTGTTAACCAATCTAAAAATATGCCATTATTAAATTAACTTAAAAAGTTGTATGTGAATTTTTGATATTACGATATAAATGACCTAATTAGGAGCCTATAACCATATTACATGTATAATATTAGGATTAGCTTGTTAATATAAAAAATTAGATCTGGCTAGATGTGCTTAAATGCAGTTAGATATGGTTAGACACGGTTAGATGCGGTTAAATACAGTTGGATGTCGCTTAATTTAATTACAACCATTAAATTCTATCAATTAAAATTTTAAATTCAAAAGTTAGATCTGGTTAGATGTCGTTAGATGCTGTTAGATGTCATTAGATCCGGTTAGATGCTGTTAGATGTCGTTAGATGTTGTTAGATGCGATTAGATGCTGTTAGAAACCATTAGATTAAGGTGGATTTCATTAAATCCTATTATTTGGGTTTCAAATTTTGTAATTAAGGTATAAATGACCTTATAAGGGGCTTAAGATCAATTACAGGTGTTACATTAGGATTAACTGATTAATATTAAAAGTTAGATCTGGTTAGATGTCGTTAGATTCGGTTAGATATTGTTAGATGTCGTTAAATGCTGTTAGATACCATTAGATTAAGATGAATTTCATTAATCCTATTTTATGGGTTTCAAATTCTATAATTAAGGTACAAGTGACCTTATAAGGTGCTTAGAATCATATTACAGGTGTTAAATTAGGATTAACTGATTAATATCAAAAGTTAGATCTGGTTAAATGTCGTTAAATGCTGTTAAATACCATTAGATTAAGTGAATTTCATTAAATCCTATTATTTGGATTTCGAATTCTTTAATTAAGGTATAAATGACCTTATAAGGTTCTTAAGATTATATTACGGGTGTTAATTTATTATTAAATGATTCATATCAAAAGTTAGATCTAGTTAGATATTGTTGGATGTTGTTAGACTTTGTTATGTTAGATGCGATTAGATGTTGTTAGATACCATTAGATTAAGGTGAATTTCATTAAATCATATTATCTTGGTTTGAAAATCTGTAATTAAGATATAAATGACCTTATAAGGGGCTTAAGATCATATTACAGATGTTAAATTAGGATTGACTGATTAATATCAAAAGTTAGATGTGGTTAGATGTGGTTAGATGTCGTTAGATCCGGCTAGATGCTGTTAGATATCGTTAGATACTGTTATATACCATTAGATTAAGGTGGATTTCATTAAATCCTATTATCTGAGTTTCAAATTCTGCAACTAAGGCGTAAATGACCTTATAAGGTGCTTAGGATCATATTATAAGTGTTAAATTAGGGTTAACTGATTAATATCAAAATTTAGATCCGGTTAGATGTCGTTAGATGCTGTTAGATGTTGTTAGATGTCATTAGATGCTGTTAGATGTTGTTAGATACTGTTAGATGTTATTAAATACTATTAGATTAAGTGGATTTTATTAAATCCTATTATCTGGGTTTCAAATTCTGTAATTAATGTATAAATGAGCTTATAAGGTGCTTGGAATTATGTTATAGGTGTAAATTTATTATTAACTGGTTAATATCAAAAGTTATATCTAGTTAGATGTCGTTAGATGCTGTTAGATACTATTATATTTTAAAAATAAAAAATATTAACAAATTTTCAAAAATTCAAAAATAAATATTGAAATTGTTATTTTTGAGAGTACCTTAATTACATGAACTTTAAATAATATAACATAACTCCTTATATAAAATATATTTTTCAATTTTACAAATTATAATGAAATCTTATTATAAAATAATTTTTTGTATACAAAAATTTTAAAAATTTCAAACAATGAAAAATTATGTCTACTTATGATTGATTCAGTAGTTGATCCAACCAATGAATGGAATAGATTGAGATTTTGTATATATATAACACAAATTTAATCAAAAAACCATATATACTGATGTTTTTAAACAAATATACTCACGCCGCAAAATTACTACAGTGACTTTGCTTCTTTTCTTTTTTTTTTTCTCACGGGAACAGCTTTCCGTGGTGGGCCCCTAACCGCAATAACATGAGTGGATCGAGAAGAGACTGTGACAGCGCATGTGTGAGGATCCAGATGAGAAGTATGATGACTTACTCTAGCACTTTCCGAAGCAACTATCTCATGCGTGGTAAATTAACAAGTCTGTAAAGAATTGGATTGGGTGAGATGGTATTACACATTTAATTTCTATAGAAAAAAATGTTACTATGAGTTGGAAATGTAAAATATTGCACAAAATTAAGGAAAATCATATGGAAAATAGTAAAATATTTTTTTAATTAAATTTTTTTTTTGACTGATAAAATGTTTTATCTTATTATTTTTTTTATTACAATCGGACATCGGGAGGACAATAAGCTCCTACAAATATATAAAGGAGACTGAGCTTCCACTAGTACATGGAGAGGATCGAACATATGACTGCAGGTATGTTGCCCATAAACCCGACCATAAAAGTATTTTTGATGAATAAGAAATTTCATCAGTATACCCTTCTTATCCAATAAGTTATAAATTGGGATGTGGCTTTTAATCCCCTTCACTGCATACTCATTACTCAGCTAACTTGTTCATGTTTTTAGCTGGTTATGAATAGGAACAGGCGCACTCTTTTTACATTTCGAAGGAACTTCTGAGGTGGAAAATGGTAGTTTAAAGGCGAAGCTAATTTTAACCATAAAAAATAGTGGTCATGTTGCATTTTGATCCCAACCATCACACAACATAATTGATACAATCATACACCATAATTGATACAATCCTTGATATGTGATATTATAATCCGCGCATGCATGATTTTCAATTTGTTAGTTGTGTCGCCTCTTAGAGAGTTTCAAGGATTAGCTATGCATATATCATTCTTTTAGGCTATATTTGATAAGGATATAATGGAAAATGGAGAATAGGAATGCTAACATCAATCCATAACTACTCTACTTTTTCTTTTTACCTTGCATGTCAATCGTTTTTTTTATATCTTTTCAATAATTTCTCACATTCTTTCCATACAATTATTCTGTGTATTTTTGTATTCACATTTTACTCCTATCATATTTATTCTATTCTCAATCTTCCATTTTTATTCTCATCTAAATGAACACATCCTAAAAGAAATAAGTTCATTGTGCCATTTACCACTAATTTGCTAATTACTGTTTGGTTTCAGCTTTATTTTGATGATTTTGTTATGTTTAATTTAATCTATTATTTTTAACACTTTACTTTACTATCAAAATTAAGAATTCCACCTACTTCAAAAAAATTAAGAATTACGCAATAATAGTTTTAAGTTAATTAAAAAATTCTATTATAAGGACTCTTGAGGTTTGAATTTAACATCTAAATTATTTAAAATATCCACCCAGTCTAGAATAATGATTCTACATGATTTCATATTGTTCCAAACCTCTATAGTACATAATACATAAATTCAAATATTTTCTAATTTTATTTACATTTATTTATATTTTTATAAAATATTTCTCATTTAATATTTTTATCACAAAAATTTTTATTTAGTAGCATAATGTCGTTAAAAATTAACTTTTAACAACAATAACAAAATGAATGTCATAAAAAGTAACCTTTTAATGACAAAAATTGCCACTAAAGTATGATTTTCAACAACAAACTCAAACTATGTTGTAAAAGCATTTTTGTGATGAGCTTATACTGAAATAGTTATGCTAACATTATAATAAAGAGAGAGAGAGATATATATATTAAAATGTAATGAAACTTTCTATAATCATTTATCCATATATAAATCATATTTTAGATGACTTAGATGTTGAAAAAACTATTTTAAAGTTATTATTTACATCGAACTATTTTATTATATTGAATTTGCATCATTTTTCAGATGGGGTCTATACACATGTCCAATTAGCATGAAAATTGATATACTAATAGAATATATTATTCTAAATACAATGAGTGGAGTAGATTTTGATTTTATCATCATGTGGGGCCCATTTCAGCGTCATTGCACCGTAATTATGGCGCAGTAGCGTTGCACTTGATAATTTCTTATATATATATATATTACTATTCTACATGTTATAGTTAAAATTTTTATATTCATTTGATAGCTGAGATAACAGAATATGCACTGCACATTTATTTATTCAGAAAATCAAATTCGTGAAACAGCAGGAGACGGTGAAAATTAAGTTGTGTCTACTCTTTTCCCTAGCAGCGGCATTTAAATCAAAAAAATGCTACCTATCAGATAGTAGACAAGTAGAGGAACTGACTGGCCAACTCGGCTGGCGCAATTTTGAATCACCCTCGCTGTGGCAATTTGGATTTTCCTGGTTGGCTGTGGAGTCAGGCTCTGGGGAGTTTTATCTTTGTTGAGTACAGTGGAACTTTGTCTTTAAGAGTGAATTTAGAGAGCTTAAAGTGTCTCTCATATATGAATGGACTTAGTTTGTAATATAAAATGTCATATTATGGGTGTGTTTGACAATATGAAGAAAATGTCAGTTAAAACTTTTCAATTTAAAACTTTTCACTCTTCATAACTACCATATTTTTTAATTATTTTTTCACATTTTCCTATACAACTATCCTAACTTTTCAATCATTTTTACACAACTACCCACACAACTAATCTATCTATTTTAACTTTATCTTCTTTACTTCTCATTATTACTCCTATCATATCACATCATTTGACAACTTTTACTCTTCAAAACTATTCATCAAGAGTTTTATCCATTCCCAAACACATCCTATATATTATCAATTGGAAAAAAGGAGAGAAACTGATTGACAGAATGACAAACAACAAACTCAAACAATGTTGTAAAAGCATTTTTGTGATGAGCTTATAGTGAAATAGTTATACTAACATTATAATAAAAATTAAAATTAATGCCAAATTTTATGCTGTTAAAAGTTTGTTTTCTTATAGTGTAATCCACACATAACTAGGATTGATAATTATATTTTGTATCTAAAAGATTATATGAATGGAATGAAATGAATATAATAGAGATAAAGTAGTCGTATATATGCAGTTGCCCAAAAAATGAGCTTCACACATTAAAATGTAATGAAATTTTATATAATCATTTATCCATATATAAATTATACTTTAGATGACTTAGATGTTTAAAAAACCACTTTAAAGTTATTATTTATATCAAACTATTTTATTATATTGAATTTGCATAATTTTTCAGATGGGGTCCATACACATGTCCCATTAGCATGAAAATTGATATACTATTAGAATATATTATTTTAAATACAATTGGCGGAGTATATTTTGATTTTATCATCATGTGGGGCCTATTTCAGCGCCATAGCACCGTAATTATGGTGCAGTGGCACTGCACTTGATAATTTCCTTTATATATATATATTACTATTCTACATGTTATAGTTAAAATTTTTATATTCATTTGATAGCTGAGATAACAGAATATGCACTGCACATTTATTTATTCAGAAAATCAAATTCGTGAAACAGCAGGAGACGATGGAAATTACGCTGTGTCTACTTTTTCCCTAGCAGCGGCATTTAAATCAAAAAAATGCCACCTATCAGACAGTAGACAAGTAGAGGAACTGACTGGCCAACTCGGCTGGCGCGATTTTGAATCACCCTCATTGTGGCAATTTGGATTTTCCTGGTTGGCTGTGTAGTCAGGCTCTGGGAGTCAAAGTCAATCTAAAACTTTTCACTCTTCACAACTATCATATTTTTTAATTATTTTTTTACATTTTCCTATACAATTACCATACTTCTCAGTCATTTCTACACAACTATTCACACAACTAACTCATCTATTTTAACTTTATCCTCTTTACTACTCATCATTATCTCTATCATATCACATCATTTGACAACTTTTACTCTACAAAACTTTTCGTCAAAATTTTTATTCATTAAAATTTTATTCATTACCAAACACACCCTAAGAGTGAATTTAGAGAGCTTAACGTGTCTCTCATGTATGAATGGACTTGGTTTGTAATATAAAATGTCATATTATATATTATCAATTGAAAAAAAGGAGAGAAACTGATTGACAGAATGACAATGAGATGACCACTTACCTTTGAAAACAACCATGATGGATCAATTAAGGTCTAAGAACATGGCAGCGCATGTGCTGATGAGTATAATATTGGAGTATGGAGGTCATGCAGGCGGTGATTGTAATATTGGAGATTGTATTAAATTATAGTGCATGTCCATCACAAGCACTAATTACCATGAGTAAGAAAGAGAATATTTTGAAATTCTTATGATTATTTATATGAAATGGTAAAGATAAAGTTAGAATAAATAAGATAGTTGAAAGAAAAATAAATAAAATATTGGGATAATATTGAGAAAATTAGAATTATTAAGTTATTTAAGAATTTGTGGGCGAATGTGTAGCCCACGATTTCCCACCTCACCTTATAAATTTATCGTAACAAACGTATCCTTACTTAATTTGTCTTCGGCTTCTTTTTCTGGGTTATATTTGCAAAGTTCAAAAATTCCGAAGATCATTTTTAGTAATATCCAACCACGACGTTATAAATACAACTGATCATACTTAGAGAATTATTGTTGCGAATAACGTCTACAAGAGAATTTACATTCGGTGACATACTTTTTGCAATACTTAATATTTTTTACCACAAAAAATTAATTTAGCAACATATATAATTATTGTCGTTAAAAGTTAGCTCCAGCGACAATAACATAATTGATGTTGTAAAAAGCAATTTTTTAGCGACAAAAATTGTCACTAAAAATTTACTTTTTAGCTACAGTTTAGAAAAATTGTCACGAAAGATTTTTGTGATGATCTTATAGTATCGTAGTTATAGATACATTATAATGAAAATTAATATAAAATTTTGTGTCGCTAAAAGTTTTTTTTTTTCAAAAAAAAAAAAAAAGATTATTTTCTTATGTTGTGAACAACTGAACTGCAGCCGGTGCAAGCCACGTTACATTCATTGCATAAGACAAACGCAATTATAGTGCGCAGTGCGTGAGACAAATGCATTACTGGAAGTGCTAGACTAGGCCATCAAAACTTTTCAGCTTTTAAGTCTATAGTTGACAAAAGACCATGCTTATGGTCAAGTATTTGGCATTGAGCATCATGCTTGTGGTTAAGTAAATGCCCTTGAATTTAATAATTTTTTAAAAATCGTAGATAAATATGACAAAATATCGTAAAGGGATTTATGCAAGTATGCCTATAAAGTTTGACCAATATTGCATATGTGTCCCTAAGTTTGTCAATGTTACAAACATTCCCTCAAAGTTTACAAGAAATTGCAGGTGTGTCCCTTCCATTTAGATGTTGTTAGAATTTTCAGTAAAATGATGATAATGCCCTTTAAACTGAGTGATACACTAGCAATTTTTCGAATGTTGTAGATATATTTGCTATTTTATTATTTTATACATTTTTACATGTATTATTATTTTAGATTTTTGCTTATAACATTTGCAAAAATTGTAAATGTATTACTTGGCCTAAAGGGCATTATCATCGTTTTATAAAATTTTTTTAACAGCATTATAATGAAAGGGTCATGTTTGCAATTTCACACAAATCTTATGGGCATATTTGTAATATCGGCAATTTAGAGACACGAATACAATATTGGTCAAATATTGTAGGCATATTTGTAAACATTCCTATTATAAAATAACACCAAACCCCATGCTCAACCATTTGGGCATCATCTGCCATAAACATTTATTTTATATACTACCTATTACGGGAGTAAATAGGGTTGGTTTCATTCTGAATCAAACCAACCCAACCCTATTTATAATAAATTGGGTTGGGTGAAACATTTTGGAAAAAATAAATTATATTATCCAAATTGTTATAAATCGAGTTGGGTTAAGCATTTTGAAAAAAATAAGTTATATTATCCAAATTGAACCAATCTGATTTCAAATGTGGGCCAGTTTAGATTAGATGATTGTCAACCTGACCCAACCTGATTTCATATATTAGTGTAAAATATAATATATTATTAAAAAAAGGTCATATATTAGCACAAAACATATAGGAATTAACTAGACATTATTTCTTTTAAATAAAATTATTTAGCAATTATTTTATCGCAGAAGTCATAAATTAGAAAGTATTCCTATAAAACTGATTAATTTTTATTCTTTCATATAAATTTATATTTTAAAATAGATTTAATTAAGTAAAATATATTTAAATATATATATATATCTATTAACCTAATTTCTAACCCAAATTGAACCCAACCGATCTTTATAGGGTTAAAATCAGGTTGGGTTGAGGGGTGAAAAATAGATTAAAAATAAGGTTGGGTTGAGATTTTACAAAGTGAGTTAGGTTGTGTCTATCCGAACCTGAGTCGAACCAACCCGATTTACACTCCTACTAGTACCTACTAGTGGCTTTTCCCATCGTGGGATTAGCATGTCATTCAAAGTAGTGATTCCCTCCGGTTGCATTGCGGTGTTTAAGGACTCCTAATAAGCCCCGCACCATTCAGCTATAGACTTAGGCTCTGTTTGGCCTTGCGATAAGTGTTTTGCTTTTTCTTAGGAGAAAATGAATGAGCACTTTTAATAGAAGTGATATTTTGAAGCTTCTGTATTAAGCACTTATGAGTTATCTTTTTATCCAAAAATAACAATAAATATATCCACACACTATAGTGTTTGCCAAACGTGAATTAAATTTATCGTGTTTTGGAAATGGATAAGCCATTAGCACCCCATAAATGCAATAGAAGTTCCCAGGTCATTTGCAAAAGTAACTCTTTAATTTTACCTATCGAATTTATAACTTCGTAGTTTACATATTCAGAAAAATAACCTTAAAGATTTCAGATTGTACATCAATTAAAAAAAAGATATCAGATTGTGCTAAAATAGCCTTGGACTCCTTGAGGCCAATACGTTGGCTGAGTTGGTCGTCTTGCCCGGAAGGTTTCTTGCCACCGCACAGTAGCAAGGCTGCTCCTCCACACCCAACAGCGAAGGAATTTCTTTTTTTGCGCTGACGTCGGTCAGCGTCCATATGTGATGGCTCCACCTCCATTCCGCGACACCAACTGTAACAATAATTGTTGTGGCTTACGACTGAATCCCGATTGCATGCCTCCGTTTGCATACAGCGCTGCATGCTTTCGGTCACATACATTTTTTTTCTTAAATATTTTAAAAAAATTATTAATCTAGAGCACCGATCTGTTCAGACCGGTCGGAAATCCGGTGATTTCCGACCGGTCAAAAAATATATTTTTTTTATTTTTTTTAAAAATAATTTTATAAACTTGTTAATCTAGTTATATTTAATTTATAAACCAAGTTTTATCATTTTTAGATATGTCTATATATTTATTTTGGATTTTTAAATGCAGGGGTATTTAAGTCATTTTAAGAATTTAAAATGACTTAAATACCCCTGTATTTAAAAATCCAAAATAAATATATCAATATATACAAAAATGATAAAACTTGGTTTATAAATTAAATATAACTAGATTAACAAGTTTATAAAATTATTTTTCAAAAAAAAAATAAAAAAAATATATTTTTTGACCGGTCGGAAATCACCGGATATTCGACCGGTCTGAAAAGATCATTCGTCATTAATCTATGTGTATTTAACATGTGTATAACTTTTTATCATTTTTGAAGTATTTTAGATATTTATTTTTGATTTTTGAACATAAAATGTTACGGATTTTCAAAAATAAAAAATAAATATCTAAAATAATCTCAAAATAATAAAAATTTATACACATATTAAATAAATATAAATTAATAATATTTTAAAAAAGTTTAAAAAAAAATAAAAAAATAAGTTTATACGTCTGGAGCATTCAGCGCAATCGGTGTCCCGTACGACTAAACATTAGCTTTAGCGACAATGGCATGGGCGGATCGAAAGAGTTGGGGACAGCGCATCTGACTGTACCCAGAAGATACTAGAATAATATGCACGCGTGTACCTTTAAAAAGTGGGCAGTTAGGGATGACATGGTCTCGCCCTTCGCGTGGCAATTATCTCATGAATGGTGAATTAAAAAATCTGTTAAAGAATCAGAATATGGGATTAGAGGGTTTTGCACGGTTAACTACGACATGCGATAGAACAAGCGTTACTATGGGTAGAAGATGGAAAATAATGTACGAAAATTAAGGAAATTTATATAGAAAATAGAGGAAATTATTTATTATATTTTTCAAAAACTAGGGTATGCATGGTTAGAAAGTAATAAAATTTTTGAATGAAAAATTTTTTGACAAAAAAGTTTTTCGGGTAAAATTTTTCCACAAAGAAGTTTTTTGAGAAATGAGAAATTTCATCTCACCTGTATCCCCTTCTTGTTTAGTAAGGCCTAAATAGGAATGTGACTTGTGATGCCTTTAGCTGCACATTGCCATAGCTAACCAGTTGCTGCTTTCAGCTAGTTATGAAAATGAGGCAGGGATACTTAAAGGTGAGAAATTAATTTTAAGGGCGACACTAATTTTAACCATAAAATATGATGGTCATATAATCTCATTGTATTTTGATCCCAAGCATCATACACCATAATTGATACACTTTCAAATATTATTGACCACAAAGTCGATGATCACTTCTAAAGTATAAGATCAGCGACAATGGGAGAACATACATAGGTGCAATACATAATTTATTAAATCACCATAAACCAGGAGTCTTACTAAATTTAAACTTATTAGATTCAAACGATTAAATCCATATGATACATACTTCTCGTTCCTTACTACATCACTCTTAAAAATAAAATAAATAATTTAAAATTTTGATTTATCAAGTCTTAGCCTCATCTGATACACTAACTCTATGTTGTTCTTTACTCGCATACCTGTTATCTAAAAAAATAATAAAATATGATGTGTTAGAGCAAGCTCAGTAAGTATAACATATAGATATAAACCAACAATACTTGAGTAAATGGTATGTATAGGGGCTGATATAGCATAAATGATATTATAAACTTAAATCAGGTTTAAATCCATATGGCCGGTCCATAATATACATTATCTAAATTAGAAGGGTGAGATAAATCAGGTCTGTAACCCACCAAATCTATAATGGTCAGACAGGCATGTATGAACCAATGCTACCCAAACTATCACATCTTGATCCGTGGTCAGGATGTGCCAACCATTGTCATTGGTGGTCCAATAATAATACTTTATAAGTCCACAACTACAGTCACGACTCATGAATATGCCAACATCTCAAGCAACATATGCCGATGTCACAATGTTAGCATGAATAGAGACCAAACTTGGCATCATAGTAAATCATTGTAATTGATAATATTTATTTACTCAAAACACAAAAAACAACATTATTCAAAACATCCATGCTCATAACAATTTATTACAATACAAAGTCAAAAAGAGAAGAAAAGAGCTCTACTTATTTTATGTAGATCTTGAATTTATGTTGTACCATATTTTGTTGTAATGCTGAAATCATCGCACTGAAAAATGACACTTTTCTTTAATTAATATTTTTAATTCAAATTAACTTCTCTAATTATTGATTTAACATGATATTCCATCCTAAAATGTGTGGATATATTCTAATTTCATAATTTAGTCAAAATAGATTATTTGTGTAAATTAAATTATTTCAAAATTATTCTTTATAATTAATTTTATTAATTTTAAAATATTACTTTGTCTAAATTAGTAAAATAATTAATTTGAGTTGGAACTCATTTCACAGACTTGCCAGATTAATTTTCAAGCTTTTGATTTGTATTTTCTACATTGTACACAATCCTATTTTGTAAATATTCAAATTTTTACTCATAAAGATTATTTTTGTATTATTAGTTACTAATTAATAGTTATATTAGTCTTGAAACTTAATATGATCATGCATGGGGCCCTCCCTTGAACAAATTACATTTTGATAGTCTATTTTTGTTTAATTTAATTTTCAATATTCTTCAAATATTTTATAAAATTTTTCTCTATGAATTAAATTACTATTTATATATTTTAACTAACTAGTTGTTTTAGATAGTAATTATTTGAGTTCAAAATTTCATTTTGATTATTCTGCAGTCTGCTTATACTTACTGAAAGCAAACTCACTAAGATCTCTAGATTTTTTCTTTATGATCAAATCAAGGAGTTTAAGTGTGAAAATTTATCACTAATCAATAATTATATGAATTGAATAAATAAAATAATTTCAGTTCAAAATATCTACTATTTATATTTATTTATGTATTTTAATTTTTGCTGGACATGGGTGTTCATTTAGTGTCCAGATCGTGTTTTTTCATGTATTTTTTTTTAAAAATTTCTTTATATAATATAATTTTTTTAGCTCCAATGGTCGTGAATAGTCGTTTAGAATAGTCTAGATCCAATGGTTTGAATTACTAAAATACTTCTTTTATCAAAATTTCAGTAGTTCTAATCAATTAATTAACAATATATCTATTATAGTTACAGAATTGAAAATTCTAAAATCTACCATCCATGAAAGTGTCCATACATGATCTAATAGTTTGGATCATCCAGATTATGCTTCTAAGCACGGTTTGATTTTATTTAATCTAATTTTCACTTGTTAGCAAGATCCTATTGTTAAATCTCATATAACAACTTAGATTTATCTTGTCCTATTAAGATTATGCAAAAATAAACTTGTTACTAACATTTTTGAAGAAATTTGATAGCTGAGACTGAGCTAGATTACTTGATCAAGCTTCTTTCTTATTTCTTTCTTCTCTCTTCCTCTTTCCCTCGCCTCTCCTTCCCTCTGCTCACCCCTTCTTAAACTCAGTTGAATATGTTGTAACAGGTTTATGTCCTTATCATTTTATTTACTGACTTATTTATTAATTTTTCTAATCGTGATTAAAATCACTCCATATAAAAGCTTATTATCTAAATAATGTACTTTATCCATCCAGACTTGACTCCTTGTCCCCTTGTAATTAATGCTCATGCAACATTAATAGTTTGATTTAAATATTATATATTTTGAAATTTCCATTTAATACAACTTTCCCTTACAGAAACTGTTAGTTGCTTTTTTATATAAATATATTGTGGGGTTTCGTAATTATATTTTTCAAATGTTATGTCTACATCAAAATTTACACATTTTACAAGTGTTATATTTATATCAAATTTTAAAATAAGAGAGGTTCATAATTACAATCAACGCATGCATGATTTTCAATTTGTTAATTTTATCGCCTCTTAGACATAATTTGTTATTTCGATGCCTTTAATATTTCAAGATTTTCTTAGTAACTAATATTGAAAATTATGTCTTTTTTTTTTTAGGAAAATGTAAAGGGTATTCCAACCCTGCCGCCCACGCTTACTGGGAGCAAGGAAGGGAAGCCTCCATTCAAGCCAAAAAGTTAGAAATTTATTGTTCTATAAACGTAAGCAAAAACAATTAACGACTTAGATCATGGAACGGCTTGGATGACTGGACATGACCGCGTTAAAAGATAAATTTTTACATTTTCGAAGTTATTTTTGTATATTTTGGAATATTAGAAAATTTATTTTTATTATTAGAGTAGAAATTTATAGTTCTATAAAAGTAAGCAAAAGCAATTAACCACTTAGATCATTGAACAGCTTGGATCACTGAACATGGCAGCATTAAGACATAGATCTTTATATTTTTAAAGATATTTCTGTATATTTTAAATATAATATTAGAATTTTATTTTCGATATTAGTTATTATGGAAAATTAAAATTTTTTAACAAACACAACTAATTTATTTGGCTAATATGATGTATCTTGTTTGTCACTTTGTCCAATCACGTGTAGTTGGAGATTGAATTCTTGCCCTTTTATGTGCCGCAGCCCGTCTCTTATTCAGTTTGTCTTTGACTTCCTTTTCCTGGGTTATATTTGCAAAGTTCGAAAATTCTGAAGGTATTTTTGTAAATATCCAAACCACGAGGTTATGAATACTAATAATCGGACATTGAGAATTTTTTTTGGAAATAACTGACTAGTTTGCTGTGCACTTCAGCATCAAAAGCCACATTACTTTCCCCTGCGTAAGCGAAATGCAATTATGGCGCGCAGAACTAGAGAGAAATGCATTACTGTAAGTGCTAGATTAGTTTTAGGGTGTGACAAAAAAAATGTTAATTAAAATTTTTCAATCTAAAACTTTTAACTCTCCATAACTATCCTATTTTATAATTATTTTTTTCACATTTTTCTATAAAAGCAATTCTAATTTTCGATCATTTCCACACAACTACCCATACAACAAACCTATTATTTTAATTTTATTCTCTTTACACCTCATTATTACCTCCATCATATCATATCATTTTCTATCAATTTTACAACTTTTTCTCTAAAAATTTTTCATCAAAGAATTTTATCTCTAACCAAACACACATTTAGTTTTTCATGGATGGACAAAGATGCATGGTAAAAGTGTTGGCTTTTGTCTTGGTGATATATGACCGTGCTGCAGTTAGGTCGAAATCTCTAACTCTTAATAATTCAAATACATGTATGTATTGAGTTTCAATGGGTATAATTTTTCTGATGGAACTCAGTATGTATAATTGGTTTCAGAGTTTTTTTATTTTAAATTTTTTCTTTTCTTTTTTATATGATCCCTAAATTAGAAGAGGCTACAATTTAATTTATGATTACAAATGTATGTCCCTTCATATAGGTGTTTTGATTCCTTTTTTCTTTTTTTACGTTCAGTGTGCTCAAAATGAATTTATTCATAAGAGGTTATGCATATATATATAGGAAAATAATCAAGTCATTCAGACTGTACCATAATTATAGTGCAGTCCATGCACTGTGGGGCTCATTCGATCATAAATGGAAAATCTACTCTGCATATTGTATTTAGAATTATTCACTTTATTGGCATATCAATTTTTATCAAAATCCTCCTCTCATAAAAAAAATTCATCCAAATCCAACATATGTATGTGCATTATCTTAAAATGGTACAAAATCAATATAATAAAATAGTTTAATGTAAAAATCAAGTTTAAAGTGATGTTTTTAACATCTAAACCTTCTAAAGTTTGATTTTTATATGGATAAATGATTATATAAAATATTATTACATTTTAAAATGTGTGGGGTCCATTTCGTAACGGACTGCACCATAATAGTCCATCTGCACTAGATGAGTTCCCATATATATATATATGTATATATATATGAGAAACTTTCCTATGCAGTGAAGCTGCAACATAATTAACAGTGCGTTTTGTCCAAAATGGACCCCACATGTACTTAAATGTATTGATACTTTATAGAATCATTTACCCATATATAAAGTTTATAGCAAATGGTTTACATGTTGAAAAAAAACTTTGAAGTTGTTATTTATATTAAATTATTTTATTATATTGAATTTGTATTATTTTCGAATGAGATTCATACACATATCTAATGGGATGAAAAGTAGTATGGTAATAGAATACATAATTCTAAATACATTAGGTATAGTAGATTATAATTTTATGATAATGTAGGGATCATTTTGTGATAACCGCACTATAATTGCGGTGTGGTAAAGCTGCACTTGAATATTTCCCTATATATATATCTGCATACTACAGTGTGGATAAAGGTTAGCTGTTAATAATTTTATCATGATGTATTTGGTTAAGAGAACAAAAATTATCCCAATTTATAACTTTTACCATTCTCACTATTAAAAATTATCCCAATAGCGAAGGACATCCTGTTCTTGCTGCGCCATCGGTCAGCGTCCTTTCGTCATTGGGCCTCCTCTTTTCCGCCGTTGCCGGTCAAGTCTGATAAGGCATGCATGCATGCCGCGGTGGACGTCCTTGTCACATGCATTACGTGCACCGCTATTATTTCTATAATAAAGGACGTACGCGGTACGTTGCTATAAAGAAATATGTAATAGATGACTACCTTCTCTTCTTCTTGCTTGTCATGTCTTATGTGTGGTGCGGTTTGTTTCAAATAAACGAAGAGAGGTGGTCATCTCATCGTCTGTCCCTGTGTTTTCGTGCTGCTTTCTACCCATAAATAAATCCATAGATGTCTATGTTTGTGGACGACGTCATCCATGCTCCATAGAGGTCCAAGGTTAGACCTTGCTCAGAGCATTTTCTCCCCATCCCTCCCTTCCCCTCCCCTCCCCTGCTCTAATAACAACAAAGGTTGCCTCCTTGACCAAGCTCGTTCAAGGCTGATCTTACAGGGGTCCGATTTCATACGATAGCAACCTGCGTATTTTTTATATAAACATTTATTTATTTATTTGATATACTATCCAGCCTGATGCACGACATTGCTGCAGTTGGATGCCAATCTCCAATTACATAATAATCGACACATGCATGATTGCAATTGGTTTTGCTCCGGCCCTGTGTATATATATCAACCCTAACACCACAGGCTATACGGTTCATCTTAATACCCTGGTTCTCGTTAGCTTAGCTTGAGACATTTAAGATAATCAATCCACCGCAGTTCGCCAACAGACAGAGACAGAAATGGATTGAAACATTACTCTAAGATAAGTACGTACAACCTTATAAGAAAAAAGGGCGTAAATCGCTGTGAAGATATATATATATATATATATATATATATATGGGATTTATTCCAGTGCATGCGACTGCACCGTGCAGTCCATGCACTGTGGGCCCCACCTGATCATAAATGGAAAATCCACCCCACCCATTGTATTTAGAATTGTTCACTTTAATAGCATACCAATTTTCATCCAAATCCAACATGTACATAGTCCCCATCTTAAAATGGTGCAAAATCAACGTAATAAAATAGTTTAATGTAAATATCAAGTTTAAAGTGGTTTTTTCAACATCTAAACCGTCTAAAGTATGATTTATATATGGATAAATGAGTGTATAAAGTTTCATTACAATCTAACATGTGTGGGGTCCATTTTACAGCGGACTGCACACGATCGGGTCTCTCTCTCTCTATATATATATATATATAGGGAAATAATCCAGTGCATGCGACTGCACCGTGCAGTCCATGCACTGTGGGCCTCACTTGATCATAAATAGAAAATACACCCCACCCATTGTATTTAGAATTGTTCACTTTGTTAACATACCAATTTTCATCCAAATCCAACATGTGTGTAGTCCCCATCTTAAAATGGTGCAAAATTAACGTAATAAAATAATTTAATGTAAATATCAAGTTTAAAGTAATTTTTTTAACATCTAAACCGTCTAAAGTATGATTTATATATGGATAAATAAGTGTATAAAGTTTCATTACAATCTAATATGTGTGGGATCCATTTTACAGCGGATCCAACTACACAGGATCAGATCTCATATGTTGATGGCCATCTAGTCTTCGTGCTTGTCGTGTCTTATGCCTACTTGTGGTGTAAATGTGCTTTGTTTCAAATAAATGAAGCTAGGTGTTCATCTGCCTATATGTTTCCTTGGTACTTTCCACCAATAAATAAAGATATCATATATGTCGAAAAAAGGTATATATATGTCGTATATATGTGGACGATGTCATCCATATCATCTACGTATATTGTCTTTTTAGCTTAACATGTGCGTCTTTGGATATGCACCAACACAACTGCTTCTTAAGAAAGAAAAAGTAGGCTCTTTTAAGATTTTGAAAATATATGGAAAAAAATAATAATCCATGTATATCAATTGTATTTTCAACGGATAGAGGTTTGGGTGAAAAGGAGTGTTTTTGCATTTGTACATATATGGTTTGGCTGAATTAATTGCTAACATATCGTGACTTTTTCAAG
This sequence comes from Annona cherimola, assembly GCA_030490835.1. Taxonomy (NCBI): domain Eukaryota; kingdom Viridiplantae; phylum Streptophyta; class Magnoliopsida; order Magnoliales; family Annonaceae; genus Annona; species Annona cherimola. The sequence goes on along the minus strand of CM059975.1, from coordinate 85,742,870 downwards.
AATTGCATCTATACCTATACAATTTCCGAAATTGTGGGGGTGTTACTTTTGTTTGTTAAAAAATATTTGAAAATGATAAAATTCCCTTTGAAACAAAAATTTTAAAAATGAAAGAAATTACCTTTAAAATGTAAAAATTTTCACTTTAAAAACTATTAATCAACATTAAATAGATCCAATATTCCTCACAATATGTAAATCTATTTAATGTGAGGAATATTTAAAAAATAATTTTTTTTGTATTTTAAAGATAATATTTTGTTTCATAATTTTATTTTTAATACTAGAGATATCAAGCAAGGGTATTGGTAGAATAATATGAAGAAAGAAATTATAGAATATGTCTGAAAATGTTTAACTGTCAAAAAAGTTAAAGCAGACTATAAGAAAACGGCTGAAAAATTGCAGTTCTTAGAAGTGTCTAAGTAGAAAGTGGATGATATTATCATGGACTTAATAGAAGGATTGCCAAGGACCTAAGGCAGACATACTTCTATATGGGTGATTGTTAATCGATTGTCAAAAGTGACACATTTTCTCTCAATTAAGCCAAGTTTTACGGCTGAAAGATTGACTCGAATTTATTATAAAGAAATTGTGTGATTGCATGGGGCACCTAAGACCATCGTGTCAGAATGAGATTCCACATTTACTTCTAAATTTTGGAAAACTTTACACCAGACGATGGGTACACAATTGAGGTTTAGCACTGCATTTCACCAACAAACGGATAGATAGACAGAAAGAATAAACAGATTTTGGAAGACATGTTGAAAATGTGTACACTAGAATTTGGAGGAGTATGAGATGAGTATTTATCTATTGCAGAGTTTGCATATAATAAAAACTATCAAGCGAGTATTTAAATGACTCCATTTGAAGCACTATATAGAAAAAGGTGTAGAACACCTATAAATTGGGATGAAGTAGGTGTAAGAAGTTTAGCACCTAATTTATCTCAAAGGATGGTAAAGAAAGTTCAAGTAATCCGTCAATGCATGAGAACAGCGCAAAGTAAGCAGAAAAGTTATGCAGACTGTAAAAGAAAGGATTTGAATATTCAAGTTGAGGATCATGTATTCATCGAAGTTACTCCGGCAAAAAAGTTATTAGATCTAGTAAGAGGAAAATTCAGTCCTAAATGTATTGGTCCCTTCGAAATGTTAAAAAAGATTGAAAATCTGGCATATAGAATGACATTGCCACTAGCCCTTGCAGTAATACCTAATGTATTTCATATATTAATGCTTTCAAAATATATGGTGGATTCCAGCCATATTTTTGCTACTAAATCACTCCCGATTCAAGATCGTTTGAACTATGAAGAAAGATCCTTGAGAATTATAGATTATAAGCAACAAAAGTTGAGGAACAGAATAATTGAATATGTTAAAGTTCAATGGAACTGGTACCCAGATAGGAAAGCCACATGGGAATTGCGAGAAGAGGTAGAGAAGAGGTATCCCCAATTATTTTGGAATGACCAAATGGTTTTTGGAACGAAACCTTTTAAAGGGGGGGATATAGGGCCCGTTCCATTTTTAAAAAAGTTGCTGCTTTTGCACATTTTCGTTGTATAGCAGAGCACAGAAATTTATAAAAGTGGAAGATGGGGATGCACAATTAGTTCGACAAGGAGAAAGAAAAAGAGAAAGAAAGAAGAATAAGAAAAGAACAAGGAGAAGAGAAGGAAGAAGAAAGGGAGGGAAGGAAGGAGATAAGGAGGAAGGAGAGCTCATTGTTGTTGCCATTGTTGTTGTTCATGCCGCCGCCTACGCAACCATCACCGGTCACCGAAGGTAAGGGAGGAAGTAAGTTTTGTTGTTTTTTTTCCAATTTTTACGCAAATCATGTTAGAAACATAGAGGTTTTACTAAAATACGGTAGATAAATATGTATGGAAGTAAATTATATCGATTTGAGTAGTAGATTTAGTTATTTAAGGATTCAAAAGTTGAAATGGATGGGGTTTTGGTCTTTACCTCCAAATATAGATGGAAAACTACGGGGCTTTTGATAAATTCGTGGATAGAATGACATTTAGAACTTAAATAATGAAAATGGAAGGCTAAAATCAAACCTAAGAGTAAAATCAAAAACTTAAGAGTAGTATATCCAAATTTTCTTATTCAAAATCATAATATAATAGTTGCAAATGCTATTACAATCTATTAGTTATAGACTAATATGCCCAATTTGAGGTAGAAAGAGAAAAATTAGAATTTTTCACAACATGTAAAAATTAGGTGGCCTAAAAAATATGGGTGAAACATGGAGCATTTAGAGTATTTGACCTAAACATTATTTATGGGTAAATTTTAAGATATTTGGAGAGTTGAAAATATAATTAAAAATTATGGAGATATTATGCTAAAGTAGTAGGTAGGGTACGGGTTTTGGAATTTTATGCAAAATTAGTAAATAGCCAGTTTACATAGTATAAGAGTAATTAAATAGGTTTTAATATGCCTAACATATATGATTAAGTTGGACATTTAATGAATGAAAAAATATAAGTAGAGTAAATGCCCTTAAATGGTCTGTGTAATTTTAGATATAAGTAAATAATATTATTATGAAATTGGGGGGGGGGATAAATGAGAATGTTTTCCTCATCAAAGGAGTTTCAAGGACTTTCTTTGAAAAAAGAAAACTAAAATTAACTTTTGAATCAATGCATCCTTAGACATTAAAATTAGGATGTAATACATGGTGATTTAAGTAAATACTTAGTCAAAATTATTAATGTTGATAGGAAAAGGAAAGGACAAAGTAGAAGACACAGCTTAAGATCCTGAGATAAGCAAACTTTTCAAATTTAATGAATTATTATGATAAAAATTTCTATTTTGTCACTTACTTTAAGAAAGGATATTTCCAACAAACATTCATGTAATGTTTTTATATGTTTCATTAGAAATATGTGCAAATCAAGTTATTTTCCATAGGTATTCTAATTAAATTTTATATACAAACAATAAAAAAATCTTTGGGAATGACCATTACCCTATTTTCATCATTTATATTTATATATTTATGCTGTTAAAACACACTTTCGAACTTGATTTCTAGGAACAAATCTTTTCTTTATGATTAATCAAGCAAACTCCTTTCATGACATAGATGCATTTGATCATTTGTGTGAATGAAATCCATGAATGTGAATGAATGTAAGGCTTCGCCAAGATTGTAATTGGACAGGTAGTTTGTCCTTAACGTTGCCTAGTTTATGTGTCCGACGTATGAACAAGTGATTACTTGATAAGCGTCATCTATCAAAAAGAAGATTATGTCATTGAATGAGGCATGTTGTGATTGCATTTTATCCTCATGTATATATGATATTTCCATGGAGGTTTTTAAGGTTTTCTCTTTAAATGACACTTGCTTATTAGGTTCTTTGAATTCATCGTTTTCATTAAACAGATGCAGAATATTACGAATTTAAGAGCTATGGAGACTTCACTAGGAAGATGGGCAATGAAGTGGAGAATACCTCTTGTATATTTACAGTGTGATGTAATAAAGTAGACCCTAGAAATGTTAGAATTTTATTTGAAATCTCTGAAGTCAATTTTTTTTTATGTTGGTGTGATTTCTATGTATATATGTGGTTTTGTGTATAGTGTGGAAGGAATTTGAAGTATTGCATTTTTTTTTATTATAAGGATATATGCATTGTGTATGTTGGAGGAATATTTGGAGTATGGGGGAATATGATGAATTTGTTAAGAAAAGGGATGATTATGTTTACCATGAAGTGAAACAGATTAATTCTTGTTGTAAAGGGTCATGTGGTGCATGTTTGTATTTAGAGAACGTCCTAATTACAGACAAGATGCTACCGAAATTTTTATAGATAAAAAAATTTGGACTACTTTTATTCACTATTAAGTGTATAAATGGAAGCTAGGTTATGGACTTCACCACTTTTCAAAAGATTCCTAACACGAAATCCTATGACAAGCTCGACGTATAGAGTTATCGTAGCTGGGAGTACTATAAAAGATGAAAAAACACTTGAAGACCAGCAACATTATCATCTTCTCCAGCTTTAGATTTGACACGACAGTCATGCATTGTTCGCCATTATAGCACTTTTCTAGATGTAAGTAGCCAAATCCAAATCTAACAACAACCATGATAATCACAATCTAATTAATTTCTACCAATAGATTTAGTGGGGTAGAAAAATCCTTCAAAGACACGAACTAGCTCTAGTCTGCTCTCCATCTCATAATTCTTATTCCCCACCCCAATAATCCAATGCACTTATACAAATTATTAGTTTTCGTAAGTGACCTAATATAGTAGTCTTTGGATTCAACCTAAAAGTGAAAGTTAAGTACATTTTATAATATTGCAATAGTGGTTGGCTCTCTTATTATTTAAGTCATGATGGGAGGACATTACTTAAATGTAAGAGAGTCTTGCTCCTTCACACACACACACACACAAGATAACTAGTAGTTACTCATCTACCATAAGTATTATGTAGAGAAGTATTGAGGCAAAAGGTTTTGCACTCAACATCATTACATTCATTCATCAAATGGAATCTATGGTTTTGCACTCAACATCATTATATTCATTCATCAAATGGAATCTATGGTTTTGCACTCAACATCATTATATTCATTCCTCAAATGGAATCTATGGCAACATGTTAAGGTATGCTTTTCTGCATCGCATGAATTCCAACATGTGTTATTAGAGTCCAAGTTATGATTTTTTGGGTATTATAAATTTGCGGAATGATCTTTTCAGACCGGTCGGAAATCCGGTGATTTCCGACCAGTCAAAAAATATATTTCTTGAATTTTTTTTTTGAAAAATAATTTTATAAACATGTTAATCTAGTTATATTTAATCTATAAATCAATTTTTAACATTTTTGGATATATCTATATATTTATTTTGGATTTTTAAATACAGGGGTATTTAAGTCATTTTAAAAATGACTTAAATACCCCTGTATTTAAAAATCCAAAATAAATATATATACATATCTAAAAATGATAAAACTTGGTTTATATATTAAATATAATTAGATTAATATGTTTATAAAAAAAATTTCAAAAGAAAAAAGCAAAAAAATATATTTTTTGACCGGTCGGAAATCACCAGATTTCCGACCGGTCTGAAAAGATCGGTACTCTATAAATTCCACAAGTATTGATATGCCAACATATTATTTTTGGGTATTATAAATTCCACAAGTATTGATATGCCAACATATTATTTACGTTGTCAAAATTAATCGCTATACAAATTTTAGAATTATATACTTCAGATTGGCATGTGATTATAATAGATTTAGAGATGTAAAATTATTTTTGGCCCGCAGCATGCATATTTCGAATGAATATTTTGAATATTATTATAATTTTTCAGTGCATGCTTCAAGATTTAAAGTCTTTCTTAATCTCCGCGTTCGTAAGACTAAGCTATTCAATTTTTTGAATGATTAATGGATTAAAAATTTATGCTGCATAATAGTTTTTCGTATGGTAGAAGATCATCGTGTTCTTATTTCTTACAGAATTTCAAATTATTTTTCCATTAGTTGTTAGATCATCATGCTCTATGCTCCATGGTTATGATGCCAAAGGATTCAGCATGAAGGAAACCATAATGCCCAACCATGATATTGTACTGATGGATACTTAATATGTACTAATCATTTTGACTCCGGATGCATGGAATATTATGTTTAATTCCAATGCTAGTCTCAAAGAAAAACATAATTGGAGCCAATGAAAATAGCATCCTTTCACTGATTAATAGATATTTGATAGAAAATTTAATAATCATGTCGTCCGATCTATTTTGAGTTGGGCATGAGTAGCATATATCAATCTTTCAGTTCATCTATGCGTTTCTATGAGAATATTCAATAAGAACAAATTTTGATACACTAAATATTTCTATTAAGCCCCCTATTTTGGGAGAGAAACTATCCTGTTAGACAAAAAACCCATTAATTTTTTTTTACTTTTTTCTTATAAACTTGTCATTTAACATATTATAACAGTCGTCGTCATCACTTTTGTTGACAAAAAATGGAGTTGTTGTGCATAAAATGTAATATAGATGTTATTTTTGTTTTAAAATTTTAAAATGATTGAAAAATTAATTAAAAAGAATTTATTTAGTTATTGAGCTTTCAGCTCCTATAATTTTGTTTTTAATGGAAACACAGGATTACAATACTAAACTAGAGTCTCTATCAATATAGAAAAAGATGAAATTAGCAGAGCAAAAGATAAAGAAGTTTAGATTTTATTGAAATTACTTTATAATACTTACTTATACGGATGATAGACACTAAATATGTACAATAACTCTATGAAAAGTAGACTTGAGATGTGGTACTTAAGCATATATGGTTTTACATCTCATTATCTATTTTCATCTTAGGAGATTTTATTTAATATAATGTTCTCAGCATTGACCTAGTAAACCCTATTGGTGGCACCTCGAGGGTGGGGTGTTACAGTTTCACGTGAGTATACGTAGATGATAATGGCCATCATGTGGATGCATGACTTAGAATAGACAAATGCATGCACAAGCATAAAGATGTTTAACTTTTCATTAATTAGAGTTTGTTCTGCATAAAAATAATATAGGTGTTATGTTTGCGTTTTTAACAAAATCAAAATGATTGCAAAAATGAATTTTAAAAATTATGTACTTACTGTGCCTCAAGCTCACATAATTCTGTTTTCAATGAAAATATAGCAGTACATTGCTAAACTATCTCTATCGACAAGGAAAAAATGTGAAACTAGCAGAGCAAAGGATAAAAATTTTAGATTTTATTAAAATGATCTTATAATGCTTATTCATATTAATGATGGACACTAAATATGTATAATGACTCTATGAGGAGTAGACTTGAGATGCATTAGTTAAATTTATATTGTTTTGTATCTTGTTATTTATTTCCATCTTAGGAGATTTTATTTATCATAGTATTCTTAGCTTTGACCTAGTAAACCCTATCTGTGGCGCCTCAAGGGTGGGGTGTTACACATATAAACTAGGTTTTTATCATTTTTAAATATATGTATATATTTTTAAAATATTTTTAAGTATAAAGGTATTTTAGCTTTTTTAAAAGATTTTAAACACGGAAGCATTTTAGCCAAAATACACATGTGTTTAAAAATATTTAAAAAATATATACACATATCCACAAAGAAAAATTAATTTATATATTTAGTGTACCTAGATAAACAAATATATGAAGAAAAAAGAAAAAAATTTTAAGTGAGGTTTCAAAATGGACTAAGTAAGCTATTACTTAGCTCAAGCTAACAAAATCTTTTCTTATTTTTCAACCTCATCTGCATCTTGCTATTTAATGGTGACATAATAAGATCGAATTAACATGATGGCACTTCCAAATTTACATCAGGGTTACTAAAAATGGTTTTTGAGGGTTTTTTCTCAACAAGGGGATGTTTGGTAATTTAAATTTTCTATAGATTGCTAAATGGAGTAGGGAGTAGAAAATAAAATATTTTAAAAATTGTGTAATTGATAGGAAATTATAGGGGTAAAGTTGGAGTAAATAGGTTTGATGGTGGGTTGTTGATATGAAATATAATTAAAATATAGGGGTAAAAGTGAAAAATGTAATTATTAATGGAAAGAATTATTGACTTGGGAAACTGTGGCCTCAAGTTTTTCCATGGTAAAATCCACTCTCAAGGCATCATAGATGAGGTCTGTTAGGTTAAAGCTGACGATAAAGTGATAGTAAAATCTCCCGATACAGAAATAAAGACCAAAATGTAAAACCATATATATTTTAACTAATACATATCAAGTCTACTCATGGAGTCATTATATACATTATATAAATAAGCATTATAAGAAACTTCAACAAACTCTAAAATTCTTTGTCCTTTGCTCTGCTAGTTTCAATTTTTTTCTATATTAATAATGACTGTAATTTATCATTATATTTCTGTTTTTCCTTAAAATAAAACTTTATGAGCTAGAAGCTCGGTAAGTAAATATTTTTATTTTTTAAAATTTATTTTGCAATTATTTTGATGTTTTTGAAATTAAATAACATATATGTTGTCTTTTGTGCACAACAAACTCTAATCCATGGAAAGTTCATCACTTTGTGCGTGTGCATGTGTAGTTCACTTTAAATCATGCATTCACGCGGTGGGCATTGCCATCTATTTGTGCGTGACTGTAGCCATGCTACACAGTGGTAAGTTAATTGATTTTCTTTTGTAGTCCTGAGGTTGCTACCTAGGTACTACTATATTACTTTACTTTCGGCAAGGCCAAGTATGTATCATACTCATGCATTATGATTAATGCATCACTTAAATTCGCTACTTAACATGGTTAAGAATATTTTGAAATAATCTTGCTCATACTTGAATAAATAACTTGAAAGAAAGTTCTAAACTTGATAAATAATCATACTTCGTAGCAATTTCAATTCATTTTTTTATTTACACAAAAGCACATGCAATAAAACATCTATAACATTTTTAAGAGACTAACTTTTAAATATTTACAGTAATCAAGTTTTAGTCAACCTAACTTGGTTTATGTCAAATTAAAGTCAAAATTTGAAAAAAATTCTGTTATATGTACAACATTTATCTATAATTACTTTTATAGCTATAACATTTCAAAAATTTATTTTTTACTCATAACATTTCACCGTTAATTCAAATCATACTCATGAAGTCAAAAAAACCGGCAACCACTGCAAAACCCAAGATTTATTAATAAATACTATTAAGAAAGGAACTATTTCAAAAATTTTCAAAAAAGGATTAATTTGGAATATTGCAAAAATGGTAAAAAATGCCCAAAATCCCCATTTAGCTTCCAGTGAGTTTCCTAGTAGAAAAAAATGACTAAAGGAAACAAAAAAGAAGAGAAAACATGAAGGGGTGAGAGAGAGAGAGGAAATTTTAGTGTTAGATTTGGATTTTGTGGATTGGGTTCGATATTGGAGGATTTGAGAAAAAGTGGATGGAAACTGAGTAAGCAGTTTATTTGTAATATTTTTTATTTTTCTTATTTATTGTATTTATTTAATATATTATGATGGTATGGAAGAAATTTAGTATGAAATTGAGATGTTAGGGTCAGAAATTTTAAACCCTAACAGGGTAGAGGAATGAAATTTTTCCATGAAGATGAGATAGATCATGAAACCTAGATGGGTAGTTTTAGGAGGATATTTTCATGATAAAATATAATTATTATTTTAATATTTGTGATAATGTGAAATATGGATGTTTCCGACTAGGTATTTAGAATTTGAGAATGAAGAAAACAGGATTTTTGAGGATGAAATTAGAGAAAATTATTTTTGAAATATTATTATTGTTTTGTGTAAATCAAAGTGAAGAATACGATGAAATCTTATAAAATCCAAAGTTGAATATTTGAAAATTTTGCATAAGAGGTAAGTAAGATTTTTCTGCTTTTAGTTGGATGTTTGTTGATATTGATGGATGTTTATTTTCAGGCATAGATGTTTTGTGATGAGTTGAATGTTTTGCATAAATTTTTTTATGAAAACTTCTTTCTAGAGATGTATGATTTTCTTGGTTTATATTATTTAATTGAGTTGAGGAGTATTAAAATTTATTTTGATTTGATGATAGATTTATAAAATTTTAAAAGTAAGAGGTTGATGGAGATGTTTCAGAAATGAGCATATGAGCATAGACATGATGTATGAGTGCATTGTTACATATTAAGCATGATATATGATGATTTTCTAGGCGGACCGGAGAATAAGATGAGTTATGATATACTGAGGTATAGCCGTGTGAAATTTTTGATGAGGATAAGTCTACTTGGTGCGCCAGGTGACATGGATGTGATGTTGAGAATTAATATTTTATATTGCATGAGCATTTGGAGCATGATTTCTTGCATAAGCACAGCATGAATGAGCATATAAACTTTAGAGACTTTAACATTTGAGTTATTTGATGAGAATGATGTTTATTTATTTTAATATTTGAGTTTTACCATTATCTTATTTATTGAGTTGGCCCGGACTCATGATTTCTTATGTTGATCTTTTTAGAAGGCGGGATTAAGATTGGAAGATATTCGATGTGATAAATAGGTAAGTAAAGAGTACTTAAGAAATTAAATTTTTATAGGGTTGATGTATCGTTAATAATAATGGTGATTTGGAAGAGAATGAGAATTATTTTTTTTTAAAGAGATCCTGGCGGGATGTACGAATTATTATCCTAATTGATAGAAAAGAGTAAGTTTGACATTTTTTTTTGTAAATGAGTGATATAGAAGCATTTCTTCTAAATTTTATTTTATTATGGAATTGATATGTGGTTGTTTCTTAGGATGAATAGAATGAAATTTGGATATTGTTTAGCTTTTATATTTTTATATTTGTAAATAAATGGATAGTATGATATGAGAATGATTGTACAGGGTGATTCCATCTGCCCATCAACCATATGATTCTAGGGAGATGCTGCCGGATTTTCAATGGAATCTAACTACTGTTGGCTAATTGGGGAGGTTAGCCAGCGGGCTGTTACAACCACCCCATTAAAAAGATGATTTTGCTCATTCATAATTTCTCAATTAAAACAATTTAACCCTAATATAACTCAATTAATATTAGCAAACCATTAATTTGTAACACAAGTCATTCAAATATTAGATTGGAGCTAAATCATTTTAATTAGAAAATTTTAAAGAGGCAAAATCATCTTTTCAATAGGACGATTAACGATTGCTTAGGCTACTTGAGTATGATAGGAAATAAAATATTACAAGCATAAAAGAAATTTTTGAAAAATCGTGGATATACGAAAAATTATGGCCAAATGTTGTGGGTATAAGAGAAATTTTCTCTTTAAATTTTTTATCTCTTAAATCATTTACATAACAGTAATATAAGAAATAGAGGAATTTAAAAAGAAGTTTATTAAAAGATCATGTTCATAACACTAAAAATATGTAACATATATAGCCAACTATTTACAACTAAAGTTTTAAGTTGGTTATATTTCTTCAAATGTTATCAAATCCTTTTGGCTATAATTAGCTAAATAACTAACTTGTAGCCAAAATACCAATATATCACTACAACAAAGCAAACATGGCCAACGTTTTGCAACCAAAATTTCAATTTAGCTATAGTTGATCAAATGCAGCCAAATCTTCTATTAACTGTAGCAAAAAATTCTATTACTATTTGCATTTAAATTTTAAAAGCTACTTTAAATATACTTTTGATTACATTTGAGGTAAGAATGACTACATTTAACCAAATACCACCACTCAAAAGTAACCAAGTAACCAAAAATATATCTGATGCAACCAAATCTATATTATATGTGCCATGATGCTGTTGGTGTCATGGTAGCTTGTTCAGCTAAACACAGTGCCTACACAAGTTCAAATGTTGGTGGCAGCGATCTCCCTAAATTCATGTGATCTTCCACTGAGTAGGAAATTTAGAATATTGTCAGATGTCTATCAGAATGCTATATAAAAATTGTAAGAATATCTTAAGGTTTGATTCTGATATTAGTTGAGATAATTATAGACACCTATAAAAAAATCTGTGTCATATGTAGCCAAAAAATTAGTACACTAAGTGAGATAAGCCGTTGGAGGAAATACAGCTTTGGGTTCTATGCCATGCATTTCTCAAATTCCTATGCCACCTCTCCACTAGTTAATAAAAAATAAAAAAAAAATTTATGAGTATTCATATGTTATATTATCTTAATTGGTATTACAATAAGGCCCTCAAATATTTTTACAATATTAAGACATCATTCTACAAGTATCTTATCAATATTATAATTTTTCTTACAATATTTCTTAATCTCCCAACTAGTGGGTGCTTTTCTGGGAGAGAGGCGCCATTATCAAGGCTTGAATTCTTCCGTCAGACTGAGGCAACGGCAAAATGACAAAAAACAAAAAAAAAGAAAAAAAGAAAAAAAAAACAAACAACTCGTCAACTTGGAACCCCTACTTAACGAGAAATGTCCAGCAGCTTTCATGACCGTTTTCGTAAATTTTTTATTTCTTATGATTATTTATAATAATTATATCTAAATTTTTAATTCTATAATTTCACTTAGTTTAATATTTTATAATTTACAATATAATTAGAATTTTCATTTTTATGTGATAGCCGAGATCACAAAATATGCACTGATATATACTGATTGTTTATCCGATGATTTTCCGGCAGCCATCAAAACGACCATACACGTATATCGTGGTTACCGTAGTGTTCGTGGTGTTCGTGAAGTTGTAATATATACATGATCATGTTGGTCCCATTTGGGCCCACTGTACCGCTGTTCCGGTGCAACGTCACTGCACCGGAACAGCTCTCATATATATATATATAGGAAATAATCCAGTGCATGCGACTGCACGGTGCAGTTCATGCACTGTGGGCTCCACTTGATCATAAATAGAAAATCCACCACACCCATTGTATTTAGAATTGTTCACTTTATTAGCATAACAATTTTCATCCAAATCCAACATGTATGTAGTCCTCATCTTAAAATGGTGCAAAATCAACGTAATAAAATAGTTTAATGTAAATATCAAGTTTAAAGTGGTTTTTTTCAACATCTAAACCGTCTAAAGTATGATTTATATATGGATAAATGAGTGTATAAAGTTTCATTACAATCTAATATGTGTGGGGTCCATTTTACAGCGGACTACACAGGATCGGTTCTCTATCGTCCACATACGTATATAAGATGGACAGTAGACAAGGAGAGAAACGGAGAGACAGAATGACAGGCGATGAGATGACCACCTTGCTTCATTTATTCGAAACAAACAATACAACACAACACAACATCAAGACGGATACGATACATAGGGAGACATGAAGAATAAGATGGTCATCTATACATATGTGTCGCTATAGCGATGTACGTCCTCTTCTCTCTGAGTAATATTACTAGAGTAGTGTCAACTGT